>JAGKTI010003224.1:0-23934 GCA_018397915.1 Birgus latro
AAATGGAGTGGGATGAATCATGAACCAGAATAAGGCAAACACAGAAGAAAGAAAAAACTTATCAAAGTGTCTAGTAAAACAGTTCATACAATCTTTCACTCATTTCATCATTTTTTCTACATATGAACAAGAATCACCAATCTACTGACCGCCGCAGCACCTTGTGTACTGTGGCCAAGACAAAAGGATCTTAACGCACTTCGTTACCTACCCAGTAACAACAACTCTATCAAAGATTTCCACTCCACACCACCCTCCATCACAAACTAACTCACCTTATCTTTCCACCTTGTTCTTGTACTTTTCAGGCAATTCTGTCACTAGTCAGCTAAAACTCCTTTTCTATGACACATTATCTCCCCTCACATACTCTTCAACATAAATCCACTAATGTTTTAGTCTTCTCAGGATTTTCTTTCCCTTTTCAGTAATCACCTCTTTCCAGTGGCACACCACTCCTTCACTTTGTCTAATACATCTTTACATCATCCAGGCTTATTCCACACGATTCCATCCCGATTCAGTAACGACCTCCTTCCAACGACACACCACCCTACCTCACATTCTCTCACTTCACCTCCCCACTTTTTTTTTTTAGTATTCCAAGACATTTTTGTACGTACTCAGTAACGATCAGCCTTTAACCATGATACGCCAGTTTCCCTCATACACTCTCTCAACTCATCTTTCCCCCTCATTCTTGGTCTTCTTAGGCATTTCTCGTCCTATACAATGACGATTTCTTCTAAAGATGACCAGTCTCTCCTTCATCCTCTGACGGTCGGGATAACTCTTAGTAGTCTATTCCAGATCATACCAGACGATTTTATTCAGCTGCGTTTGAGTCACAGAAGCCTGAATGTTGATCCTCTAACGGTGGGGCCGATTCTGTTATTCTGTTCCAAGTAACATCAAATGATTTTACTTAGCTGTGTGGACCATAGAGTGTTAATACAGGTACAATTAACTCTCACCTCTAGTGTTCTACTCCACCTAAGGCCAGACCATTTCATTCAGCTGAGAGTGAGTCCTAGGAAGCTAAGACTGCTATTAAACCCCACTACCTGTAATTTCCACACTGTTCTTGGTCCTCCTCTCCGCCTTCTCGCCACTTCAATTTCATATCAGCCAGAGAACCAGCGTCCGTATTCACAGTTTTTCGCCAAATTCATGAAGTTTCTTGAGCATAACCTGTGTACAGTATTCCTTGTGTATACTTCCACCTTCACTCATACACTATCCAGACACTTCACAACAGCAACCAGACACACCAAAACAGCTACCATACACCTCACCACAGCTATTAAACACTTCACAACAGCTACCATACACTTCACTACAGCTACCAAACACTTCACATCAGTTACAATACACTTCACAACAGCTACCATCACTTCACAACAGCTACCATACACTTCACAGCAGCTACCAAACACATCACAGCAGCTACCAAACACTTCACAACAGCTACCAGACACTTCACAACAGCTACCAAACACTTCACAACAGCTACCAAACGCATCATAGCAGCTACCAAACATATCAAACAGCTACCAAACACTTCACAACAGCTATCAAACACTTCACAACAGCTACCAAACACTTCACAACAGCAACCAGACACATCAAAACAGCTACCAAACACTTCACAACAGCAACCAAACACTTCACATCAGTTACCTTACACTTCACAACAGCTACCAAACACATCACAGCAGCTGCCAAACATATCAAACACATAATAAGAGCTACCAAACACATCACAGCAGCTACCAAACACTTCACAACAGCTACCATACACTTCACAACAGCTACCAAACACTTCACAACCACACTAGATTAAGCAGTAGTGTGAACAGGAAGAGACCATCGTCACAGACCAGCGGCGAAACTACTGCAGCCAATTTTTAAAAGTTCCTCTCTTTGAGACTATTAGACATTCAAACTATCAGTAATCACATCGTTTTATCTTGGAATCTGAAGTAGGACAAGTTTGTATTTCATAACAAAGCTGCTAAAATGTCTCCTTATGGTCGAAATTATAAATTGCTAAACTGTCAGCTGATGTGTCAGCTGACAAGACGAATCTACTCCAAATTTCAAGCAGAACAACTTTGTATATCATAAATGAGTCATTGAAATACCTCCTTAGGACCAAAAATTAGAAACTGCAAAATAATCAGCTGGTGCATCCGGTGATGCAACAGGTGACATATCAAATCAGTTAAAAATTTCAAGGTGAGCAACTTTGTTTTTTATAAGAAAGTCGTTTAAATGTCTCCTTAAAACCGAAATTGATAATCGCCTAAAAGTCAGCGCATGCATCGGCTGACGCACAAGCTGACATGTTATATCAGCTCAAAATGTCAAGCTGAGCAACCTTAATAAGAAAATCGCTAAGAGCTCTCCAAGCTCTGATATTCGAACTTTCTTTGAAGGAGATAAAGAAAAAAAAAGATTCCCAGGTGTACTATTAATAAACCTATCAGCGTCGCCGCAGGTAGAAATACAAAGCAGAATGTTTGACGATGAAACGTAACTGTTATGGTGACTTGTTTATCTCAGAAATGGCTAAGATCCATCCTGAATACCAATCCAGGCTGACCACCTTCTCTCACCCTCGCTCTCGGTCATTTTCCTGTCCACCGCGGGATTAATGACGGCCATAAAGACGTTAATAGATAATCATGGACACCTAACTCCGTCACCGTCAAAGGTCTCTCCTAAAATGAATATGGCGGGATGGTAGCAAAGGCAAAATATTAAAAGAATCTTATTGCTGACGGGATGCTGGACATTTTTTCTAACGCCTTCACTAACAATCGTCTCTCACGGTACCTAGAAACTTCGTGGTAATGGTGGAGTCAACGGTGATTGTTTCTAAGTCAAAGTTTTACATAACATAAGAGACGTCTTAGTAATTAAGAGGTTAATGGAGACCGTCTCTAGTCCCTCCACTAACAGAGGTTCACCCAGCAATGAATAAAAGTCAGTGTGGGCAGCAAGAAGAAACTAAAAAATAATACATCACAGTGAAAGAGTTAATGGCAGCCATAAAGACGTTAACAGTTAATTATGGACACTTAAAACCTCGTTACCAGCCATCTACAGGGAGGGAATAACAAGGGATATATGAAGTTAATGAGGATGTGGGTAAGACGCGTTGGACAGCCCTCACCACCACCACAACTCAACTACCAGACCATGAGTGTGTAGGTGTTGTTACATCTTAACCCTCTGGCTGAGAATTACTTACTTTTCACTTGTTTTTAGCCAAAGTCAGACGATTTAACTGTGCTCAAGAGAGATCTAGGGCGCTAAAAACGTTGTATAGTATATCACAAATAACATTTTCGCCGAAAACTGAGAACTTCGCAACATATTCTAATACCAGGCAGACACTTTTAATATAGCTTGTGGAAACTTATACCAGCCAAAGGGGTATTACATAATCGTCATAATCATCACTCTAACCCCATTTTTTCGATAAGAACTTGGTGTCTGGTTGTTCAGTGGTAACAACGTCACAGCTGGAGCGGCGACTAGACCAACGTGTATGGGTTCGATTCTCAAAATGTGGCTGGGATTTTTTACCCTCCACCTGACAAAGTTAGAGGAGGGTATCGTTATCAATGGTGTCCGTCCGTGGAGTTGGGCGGCTGGGCGTTGAAACATTCGTTTCCGGAGAAAATTTCAGAGAGTATTAACTGAAGAGTCATGAAATTTCACATAGTTATGTGTCTTATAGTGAACTGGTCCCTTTTGATAGTTAGAATGCTGTGTCTTAAGTAGTTTTGAAAAAAAAAAATCTCAGATTCCAACACGACCTGAGAAGGTAATTTCAAGCCATAAATAAAAAAGTATTAACTATAGAGTCATGAAATTTCACATAGTTCTGTGTCTTATAGTGAACTGGTGTCTTTTCATAGGTACAGTGCTGTGTCTTAGGTAGTGTGTGTGTGTGTTTTTTTTTTAAAAAATGAAAAAGTTTAAAAAAAGGTGTTTGTGTGTTGGTGTGGGGGGGGGGGGGGGGGGCGTTATGCGCTTGGTTAGGTGTGCAGAGACGTGGGGAGGTGTGTGCTTGGCCAGATGAAGGGTTGCAACAGTGTAGCGCTGATGATGATGATGGTGATGGTAGTGATGATGGTGGTGGTGGTGGTGGTGGTGGTGGTGGTGGTGGTGGTGGTGGTGGTGGTGGTGGTGGCGATGCTGGTGGTGGTAGTAGCGATGATGGTGTTGGTCGTGGTAGTCGTGATGATGATGATGATGGTAGTGGTTTTTTACTTCCTATTACACTTCCATATTCCAAATCACTGATTTTTTTTTAAGTTTTAATATTTCTGTGTTATAAAGAGGGTGGGGGGGGGGGGTTGGGGGCGTTATGCGCTTGGTTAGATGGGCAGGGAGGGGGGGAGGGTATGTTCTTGGTCAGATGGAGGGTTGCAACAGCGTAGGGTTGCCTGTGTTTCGATTATGGACTGTCGTAATTTAGAATCGCGTCTTGAAGCGGGTAAAATGGGACTGTTCTCCCTAACCCCTGTTTTTTACGTCTATGTACTGAAATTTAAAAAATAATAATAATAATAATAATAATAATAAAATGCAAATTCAAATGCTGAAAAATGGATATCAGAAGAACTATTAAACTCATGAAAATAAGACCTATTGTGAGGTTTTAAGAAGTTCATCATCCTCATCTCCTCATCGTCGTCGTCCTAACATTATTTTTCCTAATTTCAAATGAACCGCGCATACCATAGGACAGGAAAACGAGTGAGCAGAAAAACAATGGTCACACTGTACCCCGTGGAATAATCTGCCCCAATACTGTCTCCTAATTCAAGCCTTCGAAAATATAAGAGCCAAGCCAAGGGCGGCACCATCTACACAAAAATGCTTTATCTGATTATGTAACCCCGGAAACACAGTTTATCCATCGAGCTATCTCGCTTCTCAGTTAGTTTGCTTCCTTAGTTTGTATTCTTCGTTTTCTCGGAGATTATCTTTTCTAGTGCAAGGACACTAGAAACAGTTCCAAGACTATTAAGACAGTGGAAACTTACCAGAGTTCACAGTACAATAGGTCGCACATTTATCCACTCTCCATTCAAGGCCACAAAATTCTCGCATTTACTTCAGAGGCCAATCTTTAAATATATTTTGCTCCATAAATATAACTTTTATTCAGGGGTATGCAGTTACCAGCAAGAAATTGAAACCACTCTGCGATGTCTGTTTTCTGTTACTGATAACGTTGACAAAAAATTCTTATCATCTCAACAATGATATAAAAAAAAAGTATATACGAGATGGAAAGGACGCCATGCTGGTAAATGTATATATGAGGGTGGACGGCGAGGCATCCCAGGAACCAGGCGTGAGTTATGTCTGATCCCACAACGCCCACACCCCAGCCCGTAAACGTCACACTCGCCTCACCACCTCAAAAAACTCACCCTGGGAAGCTCCTGAATTCTACTACTCCATTTTGGTGCAACGTAAATACACCTCTTGTCTGGTTGCAGTGTTCTCCCCTCCTCAGATGGCCAGCGATACCAGGGCGAAGCTTGACAGTTGTTGGCCATGGCGTGGGAGATTTTCATGCGGGTTCCGTCATAAATAACATCAAACTGACGGACATTTCTTTTTCCAGCTAAAGTTGTGCAGAGAAAGTTTGGGAGAAATCTCGATGGAAAGTAGATCATTTCACGCAGAAAATAAAGAAAATCTACTTCTCCTTCTCTTTCTCCTCTTCTTCTTACTTCTTTTCCTTCTCCTCCTCCTGCTCCTCCTCCTTCTCCTATCAACATTTTCATCATCATAATCGTTAACATCATCAACATGTCATGCTACTGATGTTATGCACAGAAAGGCAAGTAGCTCAGTTAATTTTAAAAGAAAAAATCATCATCATCATTATCTTTAGGCTGTTTATGCTATCATCTTTTTCATTATCGGATTCAGCCCATTCACCTTCAGCAGCTCTATAGTAAAAACTGAGAAAATTACGAGAATACCAGGTCGCGTTGCATCATCATCATCATCATCACACCGAGCGTCATTCCACCTTCATTATCATCAGTCTGTTCCACTACCGGGTTAAGAAATCTCCCATATTTCCTCGCTTTGCTCTCTTGGTCATTAACCTGATCCATCCTTGCTTGCCATATATGCTAATTCCATTCCTCCGAATCCTTCTTTAACCAACCCACCATTTCTTTTCATTCCATCTTTGCGCTGCCACTCCCCTATACCACCTGCTCATTTGTTATCCTTTACTTGTTCTATGTAAAATGTGATTAGACATATTACGTTCAGCACACACACACACACACACACACACACACACACACACACACACACACACACACACACACACACACCAATATCTGTGACTCACCCTCGAGTTAGCAATAAAAAGGTTTACAGCAGCAAAGAGATTGGAATGAATCACCATCACTCACCTACCACCAACACCTCCACCACCACCACCAACACCCCCACCACCACCACCAACACCCCCACCACAACCACCACATCCACCATACAGCTTCCACAATTCTGAGGAAGGGTAACATAGCAATGGTGAAGAAAAGGCGGTTTAACACTGAATGAATGACACAGGAGAGGTCAACATACCTACAGTTAACACAGGTAGGGTAACACAACAAGGGTAACACAGCATGGTTAGCACAATTTTTCAATAAGCAAGGGTAACGAAGGAAAATGAACACAGCAAAGATAAGATAACAAAGGCCAACACAGAAAGAGCAACACAGCAAGGGTCATACAGCAAAGCAACACACCGGGGGTCAACACAGCAAGAGTAAACAAATGATCAATACAGCAAGGGTAACACAGCAAAGATCATCACAGGAAAGGTAACACAACAAGCGTCAACACAGCAAGAGTCTGCACAGGATATGTAACACAGCAAAAGTCAACACAGCAAGAGTTGGCACAGCCAAGATCAACAAAGCAAGGGTATCAGAGCAAAGATACCACAAATAGTCAACAAAGTGAGGGTAACAGAGTAAGTCAAACACAGCAATGGGTTAACATAGCAAGGATCAGCACAGCAAGGGGCAACAAAACAAGTGTAACACAGCAAAAAAAAAATAGAGGAAGGACAAAAATAGCCTAACACGGCCAAAATCAACAGAGCAAAGTTACTCACGCAACTATTAAAACAAAAGTCAAGAGAAGGTAACACAGCAAGTTACCAATAAAGGAATAAAATGACATCACAACAAAGCTTACGGCACAAGGGGATAACAGCAAAGGGTAACGAAGGCGAAGTAACACAAAAGGGTAAACACAACAAGAGTAACACAGCAAGAAAACAGAACCTCAAGTATGAACAATAAAGGATACATGGAAAGAACTGGTACAACCACGACCAACAACAAGAACAACAAACAACACTGTAACGATCAACACACGCTATGAAAACGGCTACGGCAACACAGCAGAAGTTAACACAAGCTAACACAAAATTAACAACACAACAAAGATTAACATAAGGTATAACAACAAACCGTATTACTGTAAAGATTAACATGCACTTCACATAGCTCAACAAACACCACTAGTGCATACGGTATATTAACACATGCTAATGCAACAATACTGCAACATTATAACGGAGAGAAGTTAACTGAGTAAGATTTAACAAAGAAAACATTAACACAGGATGGAAGACCAATGATATAACAAGGGCCAGCACAAAAAGAAATCACTGACAGCTCAAAGACTAACATGTGCCTCTAAAACACACGGTAATATTTGATCATTATTAACTGCAAACACAAAAATGATCAATATTCTGGGAGGATAACATAGCAAGAATTAACGGAGGGGAAAAAAATGATCATAGACTAACACAATGAACTGTAAATGGCAGAGCTTAACACAGATTATCCCTAATAACATCATCGTATAAAAAATTAGTATACAGATTATCACCAACGAATTAACACGGCAACGATAAAGTTACTAGTAAACTAACATAGCAAAGACGAACAAAGGCTAATACAATAAACAGCAACACAGCAAAGACGAACACGAACTACACACACACACACACACACACACACACACACACACACACACACACACACACACACACACATCCTTCCTGCCCCTCTCTGGCTCTCAGACTCCCGGACTCCCTGCCATTTTTTTTCCCAGCAACAAGATTTATGTCCACACCCTTATATAAAACTTTACATCACTGCTTGGTAAACACGGACCTGACTCTATGCTCTCACTTTATTTTCACTCAGTTTATTCAGTACTCTGGCCTGTTTCATTATCATTATCATCATCATCATTATCATCATCGCCATAACCCAGTTTTTCAATACTACAAACAGGCTGCGTAAACTCCAAAGGGATGAAAATGGTATAACAAGGAAGCAGAACTACCATCAGAGAAACCATCATCTTCATCCAAGCCCTCATTTATGCTATTACGAAAGCGGTAGATATGGACGAGAAATAGGAAAAAAGAAAACATTAGTATCATCTTCCCCACAATCATCATCCTTATCCAATTTTTTTGTAAATGAAAACAAAAATGGGTAAGATATACAGTAGAACCTGTAGCGTTCGGTTACAGAAGAAAGGAACATAAATGATAGAATTACAATTTGAATATCCGCTGACATTATATAAGTTACAATGTACCTTCATTCGCTCATTATTCCGGTCTCCCATTTTTTTTTTTTTTTTTTTGTCTTCGAAATTCTGGGCTTTCAATACTCTCTGGTCAGTTTTATTTATAAAAGATATAGTGTGAGACTACTTCTAGGCGTGTGTCGATGCTTTTATTTGTGAGATTTGGTGAAAGTTCGAAGGGGTGTACAGTGAAATTTGTCTATTACTAAATGGTGCTAGAAAAGTCTTTTGCACAGAAAGGAACGGATGGTTTGGCATGGAGTGGTGTGGCCGTGTAAGATGTGGCCATATGCGGTGTGATGTGACTTGGCCGTGGTGGTGAGGTATGCCTGTGACATGTAGCAGTGTGAAGTGTGGCAGCATGCAATTTCACAGTGCGTAGTCTGTGGAGTGGCAGCGTGTGGTGCGGCAGTGATCGATGTGGGACTGTGAGATATGAGTGGCGTGTTAGTGTTCACTGTCGTAGCATATACTGTGGTAGTGTGATGTGTGACTGAAGTGTGTGCGAAATGTGGCGGCGTGAAATGTAGAATCGTGTCATGAATCAGTGTGAGGTAAGATAATGCGTTCTGATGCACCTGAATTTCTCTAACCTCCTGTAGAGGGCAAGAACTCGCACTGGCGTTGCTGAATAAAGGCAGCACGAAATTCCCCCACCCTCACTATCACACCTGACTTACCCCCACCCCCCACGCCCACACCACCGCTGTATAATTCGACAAGGATCGTGGGCGCAACAGGGTGAGGGCGGGGGCGTCCATGGCTCCACACGACCTGTCCTTCAGAGGGCGACAGAGGACACCCTGGATCGCTAGCGCACTAGCAGTCATCAGGCACAGATTAACATGAAATTATTCACTGAGTTTTGATATTTGGAGCCAAGAAGTATTCTGTGAAAGCTGCTGGCTGGATATTAAGTCATTCTGTCGCAATATAGCTTTTTTGTTACACGTATAAATTTCGCTTAGCTTTATTGCTTTTAAGCAAACAAGAAAGAACCCAAAGTTAAAAATTTCCAAAACTTGTCCCTACTATAGGAAAATGAACACATATTGAGCCCAAATTAGAAGTCACTTGTCTCTGAAATGCCTGGACACAACGCGGGTGAAAGACTGGAGGCCTTTTACCCAAAGTACTTGCAATATGAATAACCAATGTACAGTTAAATTAATACTGAAGTCAGAAGGCGTAACGTCTAAATAACAGGATACATTTTTACGTGCGAAAAATGAAAACTTGATTTAAAAGTTTTCTCGATTAGCAAATGACATATATAGTCAATATTATCAACATTATTTCCATGGATGGAAACAATTCACTGGTAAGGAAGATGAAATTTATTCATATTTTGTCTCCGTATCGCTATATAATATCAGCTTTTTGGAGGTGAAGGACGCAAATTATAACTCTGGAAATTCTAATCTCGTAAAATCAAACAGTGGTTCCATTGTGGTTTTGATGGGCATGAAATCGAATGCACAAGAAAAGGATTATTGTATTATGTTGTATCACATGTAATACAAGGAAATCTTGCCACTGACAGGGTTACAGAAGACGGTTTTAGCCCCTACACGTTCCTTTAATGCCTTTACTACGGTGATGCAGTAGTTTGGTTAATTCTTGCTACCTCACACAAAGAAAGTCTTCCAAGTAGTGAGAGGATTAGGAAATGTCCGCCTAACTCCTCCACTTCAGTTCGAACAGTCTCTCCTAAGTTGAATAAAAGCCTGTGAATGTAGCAAGAAATAGGTCATCAGAATGTGTGGTTAAGTTGAAAAAATCATTCGAAGGCAACAAAACAAAGTATATTAAAAAAAAAAAAAAGAGGCTATTGCCTACGAATGGGTTAAAACTTTAATCAATTTCTTATGACTAAAGAGCCAAAGGTTGGCAGCCAACCGGGATAAGATTACAGATCAAGAATACTGCCACACCTACACGTACACCCATCTACATCCGTCTATATACAAAAAGTAATCCAACACCACACCTATGTAACTTCCTCAAACCAACATCTTACCCACTGACTGTACACCCATTACCGTGACTATCAACACCCACCACCACACACTCCCATATTCCCCTACACCCACATTTCCTTATCCACCAACTACATCCCATCCACAATCACCAACTTCTCATCCAAATACATCCGACATTCTGCTAATCCACAGCACAACTGGAAAGGTAACCCACGAGGAGTGAGATGTAGAAGCAAACACGAAACAAGATGGCGAGGTAAGCTTTGGAGATTTCCTGGGAGTGGATAGAACAGGCTAATAGAGACTTGGTCATACTGGAAAAAAGACAGGAAATGCCTTTGTCCTGCGGTGGACTTATTTAGGTTGCTGGTGCTGGTGCTGATGATTATTATGATGATGTTGGCTATTACTGTTACCGGTTACAACATTTATTTTTATCCAAGATGATTATATTCGACTCTGGACTGCCTTCCAGTCCTCTGAGAGTTAAACAGATGAGGTTAGGATATGGGCAGATCTGTGAGGTATTTGTTTCGTAGACTGGAGCGAGGAAGTGGGAATCCTTGGAGGTTTAATGAATTAAACCAGTGGCCTGTAAAGAACGCCCGACTGATATTTACTGTTATCAGGCTCTGATTTTCGATTTTTTTTGTCTCAGAATTTAATAGATAAGTAAGGAAGATTATGATGCTTTGGAAAACTAATCTGCTTTACGTGAGATATACGGTTTTGTAGGGTTTTGTTTTCTGTCTGAGGACCTAGCTGTCTACCTCTATCTATAGCCCGACGCCCTAATCCCGCAAAGGGTGGCCGCAGACAAAACGCCTCCAAGTCTCTCTGTCACCGACCATTTGACTGCCCTCCCCCCAACTCACTCCTCCCTCCCTCATATACCTCTCAACTCCATCCCTTCCCCTCATCCTCGGTCTCCCCCTCCCCCTCCCTACCTCCACTTCTCTCACATACACTCTCTTAGTCAGTTTTTCATTCCCCATTCTCTCTTGGGATAATAAGTTACCTACTCAGGTAGCTGAGTCACCATCATGACCTCTGAACATCCCAGGCTCACAGGGGTTGAGAACAGATACGATAAGTCTTTTAGGATATAGATCACATAAGAGTGAAAGCTCCCGACCTTTTCTAGTAGTCTACAGTCTAGATCTACCCGTCGTGCCTGCCCCGCCACTCTGTCTTCGGCCACTAGTGAGTAACAATACATGGATGTGTCGTTCTCTGTAATCACAAGATCCACTGTGACTTAATTCTTAACCTGTGGGGACGGATTGCCTATTGTACTTTGGCTCACGTCCAACGATTTCCTGCACCACCAGAAAACCTCCCAAGGTCGTAGGGTTAATTGAACTCAAATATCAGTTTCTGAGGCGTTACGTATTCCTCTTAGCGAAATCAACTCGTCTTGTTTTAATTCCAAGACAATACTTAATTAATCATTGTAGATAAAGGATTTTTTTTTTTTTTTGCCGACCTCCAGTTGTGCAAAAGCAGGTATCTAAACAATGAGAAATAAACAGATACTAATTTTGGCTCTTGTTCGACTCTCTTCAAAGACGAATTATTTCAACATGGTTCAAGCGTCTAATTCCCCCAATCTGCAGAAAAACTGTGCACCAACAACTGCAACAGTATTAATTCAAATACATTTTACACACTGACTGCCAGGGCTCCTCTCAGCTAAGCAAAATAATATTGTGATTGTTAAGTGCACACTCGGCTGCAACAGTTAAGAAGAGAAATGCAAACTAAAGAGCAGATTCCAAAGTATATTTTTTGGGGGGATACACTGTATTTATAGCTGACTGTACTGCTTGCAAAATATGTTATTCCTGGGGATGGCTGGACGGCGAAGGGTTGAATAAATTTTTGGCCTACTCTACACTTAATGTTTCCTCTCACAAAATAGTCATGTGTCGAGTTGAGCAAAATACCCATATAGGTGGGCAGCAGGTAAAGGTTTAAAAGGGTGTCATTATGCCGTGCTGCGCCTGCCACACCCTGTCACTACCCAAACCCTGGTTCTCTCGTTATTTATGCATGCAAGTTGGCTCGTTTGCATCCAGGCGCCACTAACTACACCTGCTAATTTGTCCACCTATTCCACGGAGGTTCTGGCTGGGTGATGGCTGCGGTGAGAGTATCCGCCGACCCTTTAACTTCTTTAGTCCGAGAGTTGCTTTCTAGGCTGCAGGATATCATCTGGGAGTAGCAAAAATGACATAGAACAAGAACAACATTAACTGCAATACCATCACCACTAAAAAGCAGCAAAACAACCACAACCATCTCCACCACTACCAGTAACACCACCACCACCACCACCACCACCAGCATCAACTACAACAACCAACACCACCAACAACAACCACCACCACCACCACATCAACAACAACCACAACAACAATAACAACCACCAACACCACCAACCACCACCTCCAACAACAACAACAACCACCACTACCACCACCAGCACCAACAACAACAACCAACAATAGCAACAACAAATCGTTACCATGTTAACCTCTTCACGCAGAGGTTGTAAGTAATTTTATTTTTGTTGCCAGAAGATTATTTTACTTCAGTTTAGGACAGGCCTAAGGTACTGGACGGGTTAATAATGGATGTATTTTACTCCTCCAGTTAAAAAAAATCTAAGGCAGGGTGAATAAGGAAGGCAAGAGATAGCAAGCAGAAGTTACAAATGACGTCCCCACCCGTCTCGCTCACTACCCCAGCCCACCTACACCCATNCCACCTGTACCCATCCCACACCCTCACGCCACCTGTACCCATCCCACACTCTCACACCACCTGTACCCTTCCCACACCCTAATTCCATCTGTACCCTTTCCACACCCTAATTCCACCTGTACTCATCCCATACCCTCGCCCCATCCCATCCACACCCTCAGTCAAGCCACCTCCACCCGACGCCATATACGAAATAAAAAGGCGGGTGTTAAGCGGGTTGCATCGAATAAACAGCCGGACCTGGGTATACAAGCTGGCGCCAAGGGGACTCACTGGGTACTCCACAGATCTCTTCCAGGACCCGGATTTAGGAGCAAACGGATGATCAGTTTCCTATCGTTACTGTCCTTCGTCCATTTTAACCTGGTCTAAAACTGCCATCTCTCCATCTTGAATGCTGAGCTGCAACTAGCTATTAGCATTAGAGTGTGATGCTACACAACGAAAGATTATACAGTACGGATATAAAGCCACTGAGCTGCGTGACATACGCTGCACGATGATGAAAATTACCACCAAGTTAGGGAGACGAACTATAGGATTAGTATTTGCAAAGTGGAAAATGAAAGGAAATTACATAATCTGCTCTTGCGTATCGTACTTCCTGCAAAATCTGCCGTTTGTGACGACAGGGAAATTAATCGTAAACTTGACTGCAGCTGGCTTCAGTGCTCGATCCTATTTTTTTTTTTTTTAGCAATATCTTGATCGTAATATTATTCCCGGCCTTTACAAGTGGACGGGATTCTAAATCAGAAGGCAGTGAGTGCAGGAAGAGGTGGGGCAGACTGGGCTGCTACCCGAAAGGACAAGAGTTCGACCTTAGGCCAGGGAAGAAAAGAGTTTGAGGTGAATTTCGTTAAAACCGTCTCTACTGATCTTCCACAAGACCCATTGACACACCATAAAGACACCCCCGCAGAACCATTACAGTCATGTCAGGAGACAATTCCGAGAAAGTACTCAATATGAACGGTGAATATTAGCATCGAAGCGGGGACATGTGAATGTGTGTGGCAGGTAAGATGACCGTTGGTCCCCAGGAAACGAACTGTTTAGTCTATGCCCGGAGGCGGAACAATTACACAAGCACAGCAATACTGTGCAGCCCCACTCCACAGCAGCAGACTACGAAACCAAAGGAAAGGCTGCACTCAGACCACTCCCAACAACTTATGGAGTGGGAAAAACAAAGACACATATAAAAGCAAAATTTCATCCATTTACTACTCCTTTTATTAAGATTTTCTCGTAAATTAATCATCATCATCATCATCGTCGTCGTCGTCATCCTAACCTTATTTCCCACTGATTAAAACAAAGTTGGTGAAATCCTGAAACAGGAAAACATGGAAGCAGATGGAATCGCCGGATTAATACTTTTATGGAACGTATGTGGTTGTAGGATTTGATTATCCCGCGTCTCATGTTACGGAGTGTAGTCATCAATGGCAGTTAAGAAAAGGCAGATCCATTCAAAATCTGTTACTTACTTCTATTTTTTTTTTTTTATTCTGTACTTTGGGGGGCTGCCTTCACTTCCATGATTTCAATTTAAACATATTCACTCCGATAACATACTTTCCATTTTATTCATGTTATATTCATACGCTTTAATTTCGTTTAGGATAGACTTTTCGACCTGGAGGGGTTAGATACGGTCTTTGATCCTTGTAATAACAGGTGGGTCTCCTCTTTGCTGAATAAAATCGTCCAAGCCATAGCAACATCAATAAAATTCCCTCACTGGAGTGAAGGGATTAAGCTGACTGCCGGTGACACGGGCCATACATGCTTTCACTGATCACTAAAGCCTTCGAAATTCTAGGCTTTTGCTATAAACCCTTGGCTGCCAAATACGATCTGTGTATTTCTTCCGTCAAACGACGTTTTTTAGCTCTGAGAATAAATACCTATATCTATCCATATGTCTGTCTATCTATGTATTTATTTATTTATCTATCTATCTATCTGTAAACCCCTTGATGTCTGAGGTGGCGGCCACGAAGAAATGACCTACAGAGAAACCCACCACAAAATGTTTTAAATATGTCTCGATACACATTTTGGACTAGGAATTACGAGCTTTGTAACTGCATCTAATTAACGCCGAACGACTTTATTCATCCCAGAAACAGGTCGCTGTCAATGGGTTAAATACATGCCCCCTGGTGAATCATACAACAGCGTCCTGGCTAAACAGTATACCCTCTCATGGGCGGGACAACTCGAGTATTCTATTCCAGGTAACGCCAAATGATTTAATTTACCCGAGTCGATGATGATACCTTTAACCCTTTCATGAGGGAGACGACTTGAGTGTATAATACCAGACGATTTCAGCAATCTGAGACTGATTCGTAACAACCTCTCCTACGAGATGTTATTCATGAACTGACAAAACATCGTCTAAGGCTGGCAGGAATAAAATGATAAAACGTGACCGCCGTGAAGATTTTTATTTTTTTTTTGCTTCATTCAGTACGATAATCTTTCCTAAGCGGAATAAAATCGTCAACGGGTAACAGGCACATAAGACAAAGCGTCAATGTACGTCGTGAAGGAGCAAAGAAAGTCTGTTTTTATATTTACCGTGAGAAGTATTTTATAAGTTTAGTAAAGTTACTCAGGCGTAGCAAGAACGGATGTTATTTTTCGTATATTCATAGTGAAGAGAACAAACGCAATAGGTTCAGACATCTTTAAAAATTTATAAATTCGGCTTGCTTCCATATTTGAGTTTCCTTAAACGGATGAATTTTGTAAGCCTTTGATTCCTTCTTCCTGCTTAAGATGTGTATTTTTTATGCAATTGTTGGAGAGATATTTCACGCCTCACATAAAATTTTATTCCGTGCTAAACATCACAACATACAAGCGAAAGAAAATATTGTGAAATCCCAGAGTGTCTAAGACGGTAAACTTGATGGATCATATGCAGACGAGAAAGGCAAGTTAGGAGTTACGGGAAGAAAATTTTAAGTGTTCACCCACCACGTATACCCTAGACGAGACGCAAAGGGGTCAGGTGCTGCTCACAAAGGATGGGAACACTGTGTAAACTCCTTGAAGCATGAAATTATGGGTTCATTCATCATCTTCCAGATGATTCTAACTCTTGCTGGCGGGGTTAATGGAGGCTTCCTCCAGTTCGAAATGATCTCCTATGCAGATAATCAGAGAGAAGGAAAAACTGAAATAAGAATAATGTTGTCGAGATGAAGGTGTTAAGATTAATGTTCATACACAACACTTAGGTGTTAAGTAGGAACGGTTTAAATGCAGGATAGGAGGAGAGTGCAAAGCCCACTAAGTTGTATACAGGGTGTTCCAGGAAAAGTGTGCCGATATTCAGGTTATTCTTGAGTTAATATTGTTTTTTTTCTTGTCAATATGAGATACATTCCTCACCGTAACTGGGCTTCACTTACTAATTATCTTCTGTACGAAATATGAAGGAGACCATTATTCACTCATAAGATCATCAGTAAATGTAGCTCCTTAAGGGCTGAGAAGTGTACTCTGTTGATATCGCATTTTTCATTAATAATTAGCCTAAGAAAAGCCCCATGAAATTTAGCTCACTTTTCATGGGACTCTGAAATCTCATCATCCAACCCCATATCACTCGTTCATACTTGAGGGAAAGGCTTAGGCTTTTTTGGAGGGAAAAACTCAGTGGAGAAAGGTAAAGCTGGGTAGCATTTCCCCTCCAGCGTCGTAAATGGTAAGAGGCTGATTGGAATGGTGGGGCTGCTACATCCCTTCCCGCCAACCCGCAGTTCCAGCACAGACCTGTTACAGTTTTACCACTTCCCTGTCATGACGTATGCACTATATTTTTTTTTACATTTTCAGACGTCTTTCTTTAGTTTATGAGAAATTTTTCTGTTTACGGGACTTCTCGAAATCATACAGTACTGGAGACCTTACAGAGGTTGATTGAAATGACCTGTTTGTAACATGAATAAAACTAAGTAATGCGTCATCGGATTCAAGGGGTTAAGGCACGCAGGGGGTATGAGGGTAGTGTTCTGAGGAGATTGGAAAAGAAGTAGGTTTACATTAATGCCTGTCAGCTAAGCCGGGTAATCAATGCAGACACCTAAGGTTATCTAGGTTCAAATCTCTCCCTGAAGGGTAATACGACACACAGCTGTCCAAGTTATATTTAAATCCACAGCTGTGCTCCTGGGCGAGTAGGAACATCGGCGATACAAACTTTGGCCAAGAGTCTAACCGGCCCGGCGAGATTAGGCACACGCAGCACAACTCGCCAAGATGTGGTTGATGGTATCAGTCGGCAGATGTGTGGGCTCCTCGATTTATTGCGGTGAAAATAAACAGAACGAAGCTGTCGAAACTTTTATGCCCCTCAATCGCGGGAACAAATAAAGGCGGCAAACCTGTCCACGTGTCAGACAAGACCCAATCACTATTAGAATTTTTTAACAGTTCACAAGTTAAGCTATAAACGCCCTCGGAGATTAAGCCTCTGCTGTGGAAAAAAAGATTATAGCTCTAGGAAGCCTTTCTGGGCCAACAGCCACTCCCCCCTTCACTCTCCCCTCTCACACCTGACAACACACAGGTACACTTGATCAAAAAATATCTTTATTATTCACCCTCCTTAACCTCACGTAATTTTTCCGTCATTTTGCAGCCTATTTCGCGTGGCTCATAGGCAAAACAAAACATCACTACGGCTCTACATTCTTTCGACAGCACTTCCTTTGTGACTAGTACCGTATTCATGTGGTAATCATCTATTATGGGTCAGAATTCAGGAGGGTGAGATGACTATTTTACACAAAGTTAAAGTGGACAAAGTTTCGTTCGGTAATCGTCTTCACAATGAGCGTTGCTGCTGTTCGTATATTTTCCTAAACAAACAGGCCTAGTTCTAAATGGACTGTTGCATCAAATACATTGTATATTTATTTATTTATTTATTTTTTTATAGAGATAATAACAGTCACGCACACATATACGAGAAGTTACTAGGGAATACTTTCAGACGTTTCGTTCACTGTTTCAAAACATAAAGTCATAAAGCTACATCTTTGATCGAGTGTACACCCACACCCCAGCTCGAACGTGATCCCGGCTCCACATCCCCCCAGCACCCTCAGGCGTCCACCTACACCGCCAACCCATTCTTCCACACAGACTTTCTATACCTGTTGTTCTGTACCCCTTCATTATTCAGAACGATAACGTCTTATTTAGTGCAGATATTAACGTCCTGCTGTGTAAGAGGGTTTGATTTTTCTTGTTTGCCGCCCATCTGTTAACTTTTATTCAGCTGTTTTTCTTTGGCACATGCTGTCGTTTAGCTTGGCAATGGATAATATCTGCAGTCTTCCATTCTGCTTTCAGTGTTTCTGTAATACAACAACAACAATAAAAACAATAACAAAGACGACAAGAACGACAAGAACGACGAAGACGACGATGATAATGATGATGATGATAATAATATTACAAAACATAATAAGCTGGTCATGAGTTTCACAAATTATTTAGAAACTGAAGGCTTACCTACATCATCGCGATCTGTCTGGTAAGTACGGCCATCCATAAACCTTTACGTACTAGTGCTGTCTGTTTGTCATAATTTTTGGTCCATATTCACCCTGACAGCACGTACTTTGCACTTGAGTTTCAGAGCGGTTTAGCAAGAACGTTAAAACACATATACTGCTCTGCTGCTTGAAAGTCACACGAGTTGAAAGAAATAAAACAAAATGTCCAATTAGGAAAACACGTGGAACAAGAGATTTATTTAGTTAAGGCCAAAACCAGAAGTCAAGTGCAAGGTAAGTGGAAGCAAAAAAAAAAAAAAAAAAATCTATGTAGTTATCTGATCTTTGTTTATAATTTATTGGCTGTAGCCTGATTTCATTATTTTTTTTGTTTTTGTTTATCTCGGTGGAACGGGTTTTCTGGTCAAAGGTCAGGTTGAAATTAGTTGGTCAAGAGATATTCACTTTACTTCTCGCGAAAACACAGCTTGGGTGTGTTGTTGTTCCATTTCGACTGTTTGTCTGCTTAAAAAAAAAAAAAAAAAAGGTGCAAAAAACAAAATTACAAGGCTTGTGAGAAAATATGGAAACGGTAGAGGTCAGGGCGCTATAAAAAGCTAAGGAAAAGTTCTCCACACGCCAACACATCTTTCATAACACACTGCATATACGACCCTACTACCTCGCCAACCCCTCTTCCACCAAATCCTCTAAACCACCTCATCCCCCTTCACTAACAAACCACCACATCATCTGAATCCCCTTGACTGGCACAAATCAACCCAGACATCCCAATCCCTCCTCCCATAACAATCCGTTTGACGATCCCTACCCATTTCAGCTTCACTTAAAACCCCCTACACTTAGCATACCAACCCCTCCCCAGTTCCCCAAGCCTCTTTCCCAAGTAACCCCCCCCTCCCCACCCACCGGAAAACCCCTATCCTCTGCAACCCCTATAACAGAACCCGATACAATCTCTACACCCGCCAATCCCCCCAATCCCCCGCTCCCATACCCCAATCCCACACTTCCCCAACACACCTCAAAGGAGCAGCACCTCAAGGGAACATCAGATCCGGGCTGGGAATAATGCTCATCAAAAATACAAAGAAAACACATAAACTTCTGTAAGGGAATGTGGCCGACTGATGGATGCTCTTCACCTGTCTGTCTGCCCGTCCCCCCCCCTCTCTCTCTCTCTGACTAACCCTTTCAGTACGTCAATCTCCAAGTTGAATAAAATCTTACGTTGGTAGTCAGATCGGGAGAGAAAAAAAAGATTCCACGCTGAAGGAATGACCCCTTTCACTAACGATAACATCATTAATATTTTCTTCTTGTTACACCCAAACGATTTTACTCAGCTTACGAGAGAAAATATGAACAGGGGAGTAGATACAGCCTTCAATAACCCCTTCACTAATACGCCACTTTCATGTTCCTAGTAAATCGTATGTCAGCAGCAGCAAAAATAAAAGTTAAAAGATCAACCGTACTAAAGAGATGGAGCTTTGTGAGGGAATGTGGGCAAGCGTGACTCATGGATATATCACCTCTGGCTCCCTCCAGTTTAGTAAAATCGTCTGACGGCAGCAGGAATACGATAAGAAAGACATTTTTGTGCTAAAGGGGTTACTGGAGAATTTACAATCCCATCATCACGTGCTGATGTAGAATGTCAGGTGTCAATACCCTCTTTCGCGCTGGAGAAGGACGCCATCACGTGGTGGCCCCGTAACCTGGTGGTGATGCTGCCTGGTTATACAAACGTCCCTCACTTTCTACCATATCCCAAGAAGAAGATGGTGGACTCCAAAAGAAGGACAGCTTCGGCCTGCAGTCCACTGAGTTTACATTCAGATGAGCCTGGGACTGCAACTACTGCTGCTACTGTACTACTCTCTTTCACTGTTCACCCACTGAGTACCCGAAATCTTCACTGCGCTGAATAATATCCTTCGGTGATAATAAGAATAAAACAAAAACGAGGGGCTATCACCTAAGCAGATTAAAATCGTCTGGTAATAGCACCTATTAAAAAATTTCGTCGTACTGATCTGAGGGCGTTAACACTGAAACACACGGCGAGAACTTCTGACACTATTGTGTATTTCCTATTTCAATAACCGCATAGTGTTTTAAAATATGTCGCCTATTAAAGCAAAATATTAAAAGAAATCTTGATCATTAGTTATTCGGAAATACCATAGAACGGAAGATACAGTAAGAGCTGAACGTCGTTACGCACTTGATGTTTGTGTTCCTTTGCAGAATGCTCTATTGCCTAATATGTGTATTCCATTCACGTTTCCCAAGGTGATATTCATTATAGTTTTCTGTGCTGCTTGGTGGCTCGTTTGCTTTTTATTTTTTTTTTTCCGTGACGGCTTCAGTTGGAAGGGAGCCTCCTTGCTTTGATATTCTTCCCATATACTCATAAATAGGATACCATAGACATGTAGTGTCCTTAACAGCTTCAAAACAACCAATGGGTCTACTGCTCTGTGCTTGCCTTTGTATACTTTTAAACTTGTATAGAGAAACATCGCTGATGTTCAGCATCATTAAAGCAGGGGCAACGCTACGCTGTTGCAACCCTCAATCTGACCAAGCACATGCCCCCCCCCACCTCCCTGCACTCCTAACCATGCACATAACGGCCCTCACCCAACCCCCTCTTTGTATAACACAGAGACATTAAAACTTGATGAAATAAGCGATAAGGAATAAGAAGTGTGATAGGAAGTAAAACACCACCACTATCATCACTACCACCACCATCATCAGCAGAATCACTACCACCATCACCACCACCACCACCACCATCATCACTACCATCACCATCATCATCATCATCATCAACGTTACGCTGTTGCAACCCTCCATCTGACCAATCACATACCCCCCCACCTCCCTTCAACCTAACCAAGTGCATAGCGGTCCTCCCCCTCCCCCCCCCCTCCCTCTGTATAACACTGGGACAGCAGGTCGCACTGAAATAGATTTTTTTCTTTACTTCATCATTATTTAAAAAAAAAAAAAATCAAGACACACCATTCAACCCATGAAAAGGCACCAGTTCACTATAACACACATAACTACGTGAAATTTCATGCCTCTGTAGTTGATACATTCTGAAATTTGGTCCGGAAACGAAAATCTCAACGCCCAGCTGCCCAACTCTACGGACGGACAGCAGTGATAACAATACCTCCCTCTGCCTTTGTCAGGTGAAGGGTAAAAATTAAGGATAACCATACTTACTCGCTGAAGTAATAGAATATGGGAATAAACAGAATGTTATGCTTAAAAATGCCAGATTTACGGGAACAGAAAAAAAAGAAAAACACACTTATCAGGCCCAGTTATAAGAGAACTGCTGTTGCCTGCATTTACCTGGTACAACAAGGCATGTGGAAAGACACTGCTCATGTCCAGTACTAGAAAATTAAAATATACCTTTGTACTAGATTAATAGTTACTCATACAGACGCAGACAAACATGAAAATACATCAATAAAGGTCAACACCAAACATCAATCAGGTCAAATTTTTAACTTTCTGAAATCACTAGGCACAGCAAAAATTAAAAAAAAAATAAAAGACCCATAAATAGTACTGTAATAACACAATAATAATAATAATAATAATAATATTAATAATAATAATAATAACATAATAATAATAATAATAGCTCGAGTATAACCTCCTAAAACCCTGTGTAAGGACAGTTCTTTTGATATGTGTACCCAGAACCTTCCCTTTATAGCTTCACCTTCCCTGACGGATACAAAGGGTACAGAATCGGGTTAACCTTTAGCTACTTATCACCCGCCATTCCTCTCCAATCCCGCCTGGCCCTTCCCTAAATCTAACTTCCTTGCAGATTTTTAAAGACAGGCCGATTTCAGCACTACTTTTCTAGAGCGGTATAAGTTGGTTAGGTTCTTCTGTCAGGGTTAGCCATGCCTAGTTATTTGGGATATCGTTATGTTGGGTTAGGTAAGAAGGATCTGCATAGTTAGGGTTAGTCTTTTAGGATTTGATCACTTTAGGATGGGTTAGGTTAATATTTTATGAATCAATTAATATCGGTTAGATTAGCTTAGGTTAGCTTAGTCGTTTAGTTTAGGTTTGGATGAGTTTAGTTAGTCTAGGTTAGAATAGGTTAGAATAAGTGCCATTAGGTGGTTCGGATTAAATAATGTAAGTACGATAACTCCGGGAAATGAAACCTTGGTGTACAGTGCTGAAATGACTTACTGTACGATAATATGAAGCAGCCCATCAAGCCTCCCTCCCATGTCAAACTCCCTCGACTATCTCCTTCCTCCACTAACAAACCCTCCGCACTATACCAGCCACGTCCAACCCTTCTCCACTATTAAAATTCCTCAACCATCTGAACAATCCTCTATTAAAAAGCACAAGAGACCGACTTTAACCCGTCAACCATTCCTCTGTCAACTCTCTAGACCAGTTCCACCCCCTCCCCTAATACACACCAGGCTATTCCTACCCAGGTCAAACTCCCAAAGCCCATGTCAACTCCCTAACTAACAAACTCCCAGACTATCCCTCTCCCGGCAACTCCTCCCTCATCAAACCCAAAGACCATTTGAATCTCGTTTCCTAAAATACACTAGATTCTCCATGTTGCACAATCACCCATATAACAAACACCCAGAGACCTGAGTGTCGTAAAAGGCGACTAAAAGGGGCAGGGGAGGGGACTAGGGACCCCCTCCTCTGTTTTTAGGGTGAGGAGACTGTAGCACCAGTCGAGCAGGGCAGTACTCCCAGGGAGGATGGAAAGCTGATGACAGGGAGAGCTGGAGCTCCCGTTTCATCAGCCCTCAGGACTTGTTCCTGACCATCCTCCTTTGCTGAACTTTTTCAGTGTCTCAGTTACACAGAGAGTAGACCAGCATGCTCTCCTATACAAGTTTCTCTAACTGTCAACACCAAACTACATACAC
>JAGKTI010003224.1:30132-59371 GCA_018397915.1 Birgus latro
AAACGTTCCATTTATCGCATCCGGGTAGCTCTGACCTCGCTTCAAACTGCGCCACCAAGGACAAAACTCCACTCTACTCGTACTACGCCGCGCCCTCATCCCTCCTGTAGCATTTTCCGCACGTCATTATCAACAAGAACAGCAGCAGCAACAATGTCATCATCAACATCATCATCACCACAACCACCAGTGCCACCACCACCAAAACCATCATCATCATCATCATCATGGACCTGAAACAATCTACTATAAACAGAAGGCCTCTCACTGCTGTTTGCACTCTGACCATTGCACTGCTAACCTGTTCCATCCTAGCCTAGTATACTCTTGCCAATTTCATCTTTCCATTTTATTTTCTGTGTGCCTTTCTCAGTCATTTACTCTTTGGGTTGGTTTCCGCTGCCCTGACTGTCCGTCTATTATAATCTCTACGAAAATAGTCAACTGAGACTTTTATGTCCTTATTATTAAAACAGATAGAGCGAAGATGTAGGCATGCCCTAACATTCGGTCATATATGGACCCCCTGCAATTGTTAGATTTAATCAGCCAGCAACCCACATTATAGAGTGTAGCCAGCAATGATACAAAAAGGTCGGATGCATTTTAACATTATTATGTGTTTTAGAAATTATAAAAAACCGAAGGCCTGTGCACATCTTCACTTTCTTAGTTTTATTAATACGGCAGTTAACACAGCACCAATCACTTGTTATTTTTTAGATATCACAAATTCTTTTATTTATCACATACTCTGTTATTTGGGTGATTTGCTGCATCTAAACATAATGAACCACTATTAAGAAAGTGTATCAACGTTCTTATAATTATTAGGCATTATTATGAAGATACACAGTTTTAGAGCTAATGCCACTCATAATTAAACCACCTCAGTTTTCCCTGCCCATTTCTGGTATCAAAAGCGTTACTTAATTTGTCTTCTCCCTTACTCATAACTCATCTCCCCATTTGATAGCTGCGATAACATTCTTTCAATCCCTCTCTAAGCATTCCTAATTTTGAGCCGATGACTTTGCTGGGTAGGTAACATATTGCTCCTGTTCAAAACCGTTCTGTGTTCCAGAATATAAATCATTGAGAGTAATAATACTTACTTGCACGTTTCTCAAAGCCTCATGACTTATTACTACACTTGATCTCACTATAATTCATGGTCTCTGGTAAACCCAATAATCTCCTTATGATTACTACACACTTCACAGTAAAATAGTCTTCCTTCATAAACATCACGACGAATATGACACCTCACAACTCCCCCACGAATTTTACCATATCTATCAAACCCAGTACAATCCACAATCCCTAACACATCACACAGACTCACTATGAATATCGCCTCAAGTAACAGCTTCAGTACACTTCCATCCTCAGCTCATAACCTCTTTAAAATCCCTACACCACAACCTTCATTTCTTCCAAGTCTCATCTCTTTCCCACAACTTACTTTGTTACGTTTTTCTTTTACATTTTCCAACTTCCCTCCTCACCGCTTGTCCCAACTCAACAACGACCTCCCCTTACCATCACTGTCCTTCCTACAACCCCGTCTCTCCAGCTTCAGAGTTATTATGCTCTTATCTGTAGTATTAGGACGCTCGAGGTGCACAAAAGATCAACGGAAAAGGAATGGGTGTCATAAAAAGGCGTCATATATCACAACTGCCTTGAATTTAGCAACAATGGAAGGTGCAAGTTAGGCTAAAGGAGCGGCTAAAGGAGAGAGAGAGAGAGAGAGAGAGAGAGAGAGAGAGAGAGAGAGAGAGTATTAGGGTGAGGCAGGGAATGAGGTAAGGTGAGGCAAGGAGAAAGGTAGGGTGAGGCAGGGAGAGAGGTAGGGTGAGGCAGGGAGAGGTAGGGTGAGGCAGGGAGAGAGAGGTTGGGTGAGGCAGGGAGAGAGGTTGGGTAAGGCAGGGAGAGAGATAGGGTGAGGCAGGAAGAGAGGTAAGGTGGGGCTTGGCGAGACGTAGGGTGGGGCAGGATGAGAGGTAGAGTTGGGGTGGAATGGGGCAGGAAAAGAAGTAGGGTTGGGGTAGGGTGGGGCAAGGTAAGGCAGAGAGAGAGGCTGGGTGAGGCAGAAAGAGTGGTAGGGTAAGGCAGAAGGAGAAGTAAGGTGAGGTAGGGTGAGGCAGAAAGAAAGGTAGAGTGGCGAAGGGTAAGGCAAGAAGAGATGTAAGGTGAGGTAGGAAGAGAGGCACGGTGAGGCAGGGTAGAGCAGGAAAAGAGGAAGGGTAAGTCAGAAAGAGAGACACGGTGAGGGAGGAAGAGGCAGGCTGAGGCAAGAAGAAAGGTAGGATTAGCCAGGAAGAGAGGCAGAAACACTGGTAGGGTGAGGCAGTAATCCAAGGAGAGAGGCAGGATTAGGCAGGAAAAGAGGAAGGGTTAGGCAGAAAGAAAGATAGTTTGAGGTAGGGTGACAAGAGAGAAAAAGGCATCCAACCACCACACTATATACCCCAACCATCACAGTACCTATGGGTGAGGGGTTCTGTATATGAATGAGATCGTATACTGTTCCTTTACTTGACTGTGTATAATAACTTCTCTTGCGGTCACACACAAATGATAGCGTGGCAAAGACAAGGAGTGCAGTGTAAAGGGAGCAGAGGCAGGCAGGGCAGGAGGTAAGGTAAGTAGAGGGTTCTTTCGCACTGATAATATGGCTCTAACGTTCCAGTGGACGGTCACCTGCACTTTGATCTTGGCCAAAAAATCAGGTTGTGTGGTCAGGTGTGGTACGCAGCATCGCCCCAGCATCCATTACTTAAGTGACGCTCTGGTTTTAATTATTGTCATAAAGATAAGGCTTTTGAAAAGAAATCTGGCTTACATGCCAGGGTAATGTGGCGGGTTTCAGGAGAAGCAGAGTGATTTTCATCCACCTGAAGTAAACCTCTCTAATACGAGGTCGCCCCATAGGCTGAGTGAAACTGTCTTGTGTAGTAGGATTTATAAAAACACTTTAAATGAGACCTTCTAAACCCTTTCTAAGGAGATCTCTTAAAGGAATAAAATAATTGTTAAACTATGTTGTTTCATGAACAGTGCATTGCTGTTTAATTCTACTGGGTGAAATAACATAACATAGGAATATCCCAGGACTTTCTTTCCCCCTCAAAATTAGCAAACATACACACACATCAGAGGGAAGATAACCCAGGTCAGTGTTCAGCCAACAAATGGATAAGGACACCTACTCTTTAGACTGCACACACCATCAACAAAATGATCCCGTATGAGATGGTCCAATGATTTCCTAAATGATCAATACATTCCATGATGCTTAAGGAAGATTAATGTTACCAAGCGAATGTGCATAAAATAAGAATACTTTTCATGGACAAGATAGAAAAGCAGGGTTACTAACGAGGGGTAGGTCCAAAGATCACCTTGTATTATTCATCGTCTGTGACGTCATAATGTTTCGGGTGGAATGTGCATCAGTACTTTTCGATTGGTATTCACTGTATCTGTTTACTTTAGCAGTATTCCTAAAATCAGCTTACTCCACCGCAGACAGTATGGCCATGTACTGTCTCACGCCAGAGCATGTAAGGGGCAGCCACGACAAAACCTTTAAACAAATATTCCGCCGCTACACAAAAACAACTCCCTCATCACACCATTGTCAGAAAACCTGTATTACTGCATTTTTATTTTTCTCTTATTCTGCGTCGGAGTGGTGGATGTCTTATGCTGCAGTTCATCGGGTTCTCTAACAATCAAGTGGGATTCCTATAAAACTGCTGTGAAAATTTTGTAAGGCTATCACACAATAACCACTTTATTCATGTGGGCATTATGCATCCACCTGAGGTACCACCCAAGTAGGATAAAAGGACTCCAGTGCTAAAGGCCATTATCCCTAGCCAGAACATTAATTCTAGGGTTAGGTGACGAACTACGCCTCTATTGTCGAATTATTTTCATCTGATGGAACTGGGCTAATCTCACAACTTGATTACACAACAGAAGTTATATGACATTTCATAAACCTTATCTATGTGGCAAGAATGAGTCTCCTTTGTTACTAGTTAAATAATCCCTCAAATCTGTCTACACTTGGCCGTCAACTGAGCTGAAATGAGTTACAGATCTTTGTCAGCTGAAAACAAACGACTAAACTGGCATCATCTTATCGAAACCAGTAGCCTCTTGGGGATTCGAACCTATACAGAGCACGTGAACTTCACCCCAACTGGCACTTTAGACAGAGAGACCATTAGGCAAACATGAGATGCTGTAATAGAGGATAAATAGCCACTTAAATTCGACGCCATATTTTCAGTTTTATTCTTGTTAACTCTATACGAATTTACTGAGATTATGATAAGTTTTTCCGAAGTGGAAGGATTAATTACAGCATTAATGAACACTTTCACTACTAAGGCGATCTCTTAAGCTGCACAAAATCGTCTGCACGTATCATGAAAACTTAAATAAAACACGTCATCGGACTGAAGGGGTTGTGTATGAAAAAAAACGTACAAATACTGGGAAGCAAAGATTAGACAGGTTTTGGACATTCACATGAATATATGTGCATAAACTCCCTCCCACAGCAGAAATTCAGTATTCTCATAAAAATTTTTCGTCGGCAAGTCTGTGTTGGATATTTGCCATTCTCCATGACCATATTCTCGTGGACTCGAAGGCTCCCTAGCATCTCTCCTTTACCATCATTTTTTACCTGCGCATGACACGTAAATAAAGGATTACCTGGTACTTTAAGCGAAAAAAAAACTTCCAGGCTGTATGACTCACCTTCAGATGATGATAAACAACTGACAGAATACCAGAGTTGTCCCGAGCATGAGAGGGCTAAAATGTTACCTAAACATGCTGGAATATATCAGGGTGTGACGAGTCGAATTTATCGTTCAGGAAGACGTGCTGGGGAGTCTCCTAAACCCAAAAAAATAAGTCTAATTGGAGAGAGAGAGAGAGAGAGAGAGAGAGAGAGAGAGAGAGAGAGAGAGGAGTAAAATCTGTCACTTATATATTTCTAAACACAGCAACACATCTCTGACTGGCACACATGATGAAAAATATGGACTGTGGTGTAAGCATGTATTGTGGCCTTTGTTTACCTGGCCTCGACACCTCAATTCTCTGCTGCCAGGTGACGTCCTTGTTTACTTTTCTGGTTTTGTTTACTAGACGGTTTTAGTTAACTTGTAAAAGGCATCTCGTACTGGAGGGGTTCATTAAAGCCACTTCCACTTCAAAATAAAATGTATCCTATGTTGAACAGTCTTCGTGTGGCGGGAAGAATTAAAAAAAAAAAATAGTCCCCAGGGTCAATATGTTAACTCGCTCAGGATCGCAATTTTTATTTTTATTTTGAGAAGGGGGTTTGTTCCGGAATATTGTATTTAGTAGGAAGTGAATTAGAGGAGCCTGAGAGTGTTCATATAATCTTCATTAGTCTCTTCATGGTCGTGCCAACTCTCTTTAACTTAACCCCTCACGAATCTATTCAGCTGAGGACGAGTCATATTTACCTCCTTCAGACTGATGACATACTTAATTCTTGATACAACCAAACGATTTTACCAAGCCCAGGTAAGACTTCCAGAACTGAAGACGTTAGATACAGCCTTCACTAACCTCTTTTCTATGACACATCCCTCCTGAGTTTAATAAAATCGTCTTTCGGTAAAAAAAAAACACACACACACACAATAAAACAGGTCACAGTACTGTTATCCCTAATACTAAATATCTGCTACGATTATTTTCAGCCTAAGGAGGAATTCCCGTTAGTGGAGGATATATGAAAGCACCAGAAAAACCCTGTAGCTCCAAAAGTATCTCTCGAGCTGAGGAAAATCGTCTGGAAATAACAAAATTAGATTAAATAACGCGTGAACACTGTAAAGAAGTTAACCTCTCCAGTAAATGATTTCAACTTGTTATTATTGCCATTATCAGATATTCATATTCCTCTTAAGGGAGAATTCCAAACTGGGAGTGTTAGATACATCCTTCATTAACACTTTGATCACGTTCCCCCAATAACTTACCCGGTGTTAGCTGGAACGGAACGCTAGAGTTGTCCCGAACTTGAGATGGTTACTTTTTTTTTTTATTACGGTCATAGTGCACATAAATGAAATACATGAGAATATTATCGTGCCACATGAAGAAATTTGGGATGCTAGCGAGTCTCCCGTAAAGAAATAAGCCGATAATAAGGGGATGCTACTGAGTCACCCACAATCATGACCTTGACCTCTTTATGTTCGAAAGTTCTCTCTAAGGCTAAACAAAACCGTCTGGAGAAAGCAATAAAATAATAAAGAAAAAGGAGGCAAGATAATAAAGGTGTTCAAGTACGAACAGCAAATTAAGTGACTGAGGAAGATATATCAGTGAGTCTCATAAGTCCACGAGAAAATCAGACAGGGTTGAGGTAAAATGCCGTATTCTGACTGGCATAGGAGATCGTGGTGCTTCTTCCTTAGTGACTTATTTTCGATTTTACGTCCCTCTCTCTCCTGTAAATTATATCTTTCTGTTAAACATCGGTAAGTTTGCGTTAGTATCATAAAAGATTATTATTAAAGGCTGATTTTAAAAAATGAACTGATGAGGAGGAGGGGTTACGAAATCATCGATGCCAATTAGAAATATGGCCATCAGATGTGAATGCATAAAGTATTCCTCGTCGTGACTACAATTTGTCCTTGCAGGAAGGACTAGGAAAGGACAGAGTCGAACCTCCTTGTTTTTCCTATTGTTCCTGGAGCAAGAATTCCTAGTCACGACGAAGAACTGATTTTAGGTTTGTGATCTCAGCCCACAAAAGGGATTCACAAACACACGATCTGCTCCCTGTCGTAACTTAAATGTGTTTTTGGAGGAAGAACAAGAGATAAGGCAGTACCCTTCACTCTCCTTGCCCTCCTGGCGACAACCTAACATAGTTTTTCACTCAATCACAATTTTTTTTTATTATTTATTTATTTTCTTTTTATAGGAGGAAAGAAAGACATGGTAAGACTCTGTATTCCCCTTTCCTTGTCCTTCCTGGAAAGATAAATCTTGCTTATGAGAGGAAACTGATCATAAGTCTGTGAATCTGATGCCAGGAGCGTGAGGGCATTGTTGTGGAAGTTACTTATGTCCAGACCACCACCTTCTTGACGATTTATTGACCTATTGTTCCCTCCCTCCCTCTCTCCCTTCCTCTCTCCCCCTCCTCTCCCTTCCTTTCTCCCCCTCCTCTCCCTCCCTCCCTTTTCTCCCCCTCCTCTCCTTCCCTCCCTTCCTCTCTCCCTCCCTCCCTCTTCATGTCCCTGCCTCTCTATATATTTATCGATGCAGTGCGGTGTAGTGTGGTTGGCTTGTTTTTTTCTTTGCTTATTTATTGCTTGCCGGAATCGAAATAGTCAGCAAGCATGTTGGTCAGTTCCGTTTGTTTCTTGCTTGCAGGAATCAAAAGATTCGGCAAGCATGTTGGTCAATTCCGTATGTTTGTCTGTTTGTTTGTCTGTCCGTTTGTCTGCACTCTACAAGTCACACTTTTGCTCCAATAGTTCTGAAAAAATCGGTACGTAGATATCCATAAACCCTGGAAGCCTATTGTTTTTCATCACAATCGGCCAAAGGCCCTGGGCTGGGTGAGGGGTTGAATCCCAGTCTTTAACATGGGCAAATTTTCAAAAATTCACATCTCCATCAATTCACATTGGATCTTCATGAAATTCTATATAGACACACACAGGGTGGCAATGTCTAACGTCAGACACAATCTGATCCATCTGGCAAGTGCTCTGCCTATGGCGGTTTCACTTATTTACTTGCTTGTTTGCTTATTTATTTGACAATGTATTTGTGCGTGAGCGCGTGTGCGTCTGCATGAGTGCGTGCGTGCTCACGTGCTGTGTGCGTGCTCACGTGCTGTGTGTGTGTGTGTGTGTGTTGTATGGTGCTGAGGAAGGTAAATGTATACATATTCTGGATAAAAAAAAAAAACTAAACTCCTAAGTCAATAGGTAGGCCTCAACAGAAATTCATGTTTGGTAAAAATGATGCAATATTGATGCTTATGTTCAGGAGGGTGAAGAGGCAACTACGCTGAAGGACATACTGCATGCGGAAGTCTACCGTTCGTATTTTCGTGGGATTATGAGGCTTCTCACCACCTGTTCCTTAGCAGTTAATTTCTGCATGTTGCACTTCAATATTTATTTTTTTCAACCTGTATTATTATTAAATGATACAGGTAAGATGAATGAGAATACATGACAGAAATGTGAAAAATTATCTGAGAAAATTGTGACTGAGCTTCATCAAGGCTTATAATTTTGGAGTTTTTTTTTTAAAGGCCATTAAAAGACAGACTCAAAACCATCCCTTTTCGATATGGAACGTTTCCACTGAACTCCAAAGTACAAGCATGAAACGTTTATTGCAAAACTGTCCCCTCTTATCAGAAAGTGCTTAGAGCGACTTAGGTGCTACATTGCAGCATGAATACACGCACACATCTCTCTCTCTCTCTCTCTCTCTCTCTCTCACACACACACACACACACACACACACACACACACACACACACACACACGAAAGCCTTGAGGCAGGGTCCAGTACTCACCACCACCCCACCTCGGCAAACAAGGACACCTGACTTACCTGTGGGGAAGAAAAGATGAGATGAGTACACACACAGGTAAAGGAAAATCAGACAGAATGGATGAATAATACCAACTCTTATAAAAACATTGCATTTGTACCGTTTAAGTTACAGTAATATCGACAAGTGCATTTGATAACTGATGGTACTGTGGGAGAATACTGTGAATTCAACTGATGCTATAAAGGAAGATTACTGTGAATTCAACTAATGGGTATAACTGGGCAGTACTGTAGTGTGAATTCAACCCTAAGGACCGTGGACTGAGGACTGTTTGGTCGCAGGTTCGATTTCGCCTGTTGCACGTAACGGTGTAGCTCTCTGTACATTAATGTATTTCTTGTGTTATAATTGCTTCCCCTAATCGAGTTTTTAAAACACTTAGCAGGAGGCTGTCAGTGGTTTATCTTTTCACTCCGATTACGTGTTTTTTTTATTTTCTTGCTATTTCCAGACGATTTGAATAGCCTTAGGAGGAAATATTCGAACGACATTTATTTATCCCTTCACGACAGGAGATCTTTATGAGTAGGAATCATCAAGTGGTGACCAGAGTATAATGAAAAACGCGTCATCCTACTGGTGGCGTAAATGGAGATTGTTGTAAATCAGTCGTACAGTTCATCAGTTCACCAGTTCACCCAATAATAAATATAATAAAATGTCTGGCGATAGGAAGAACAGATTAATAACGGACATTATCGTACTGACGAAGTAAAGGAACAACTATGCTTGATCAACACGACTTCCTCCTACTCGTGAAGACCCTATAAAATACGTCACAGGAAACCCCCTTCTAATAATAAGTATTAGTACTGAAGTGGTAAAGCTTAACCTCTTTAGTCCAATGACGCATCTTCGTATTAAGTTCTTCCTAACACCAGACAATTTCATTCACTCTTGGACAGGCTATTAGTAGTGAACAGGGTACTGAAGGCTATACTGTATGTAAACCCTCTAATTCGAAAAAAAAAGCTATCTAGAACTGAATAAACTACAAAGATAGTAGCGGTAACATTATAAATTTCGCAGTCATAGTGAAGTGGCAAACCATTTCAGTCCGGTGACTTATATTTTAGCTTATTCTTGGTGCCTTATATTCTAGCTTATTCTTGCTGCCAACAATCGATTTTTATTGAACTCTGGAGGATGCCCAATAGCCAAGGGATAAATTAAAGCTACATCTACACCTCCCTCCCTGTCTGACAGTCTGTGCTAAGCAGAGTAAAACAGTCTGAAAGTAGCAAGTATAAGATTATAAAGCAAGTCACCGGATAATGTTTCTCTTCTCCTGGTGTGTGGTAGGTGGACTAATGGAGCGAGAAATGACCTTCTTAATTAATGTCCTGGGTTCGATTAAAACACAATAATACGCTGTCCAATTCATCATCCAAAGCATCCTCCGCCTCCCACGCTAGTAACAAATAAACACAAGTAATTATCCTATACAGAGACCCCTATGGTACGAATTACGAAATATTTAGTTCAGTTAATATTAAGCTCTCTCCTATAGCTACAAGAATAAATGAGTCGCCAATGATAATATGTTAATAACTCTTTCGTGTCTAGATTGCTGTTACTTCAGACTAAGACTTTTTTTTTTTTTTTTGGGGGGGGGAAGGGTGATTTAAGGTCCCTAGTGGTAAGACAGTTTTGCAAGAATTTTTTACTTTCAAACAAATCATCACACAAAATTGCCCGATAGGCGGATTTATCAAAGCAAACAAAAATCTCAGGCATAATGCAAGAGAAAGTTTGTGACTTTAAGAACTACTATTAAACCCTAGACTTCAAAGACGTGGACAAGCCCCCCGATTTTAATGTTAGGTTCCGAAGCACAAGATGATGATAAAACGTGTATGATTCTTTGCTGTTGTTACTGACTATGCTCTTTATTGTGGGATTTAATCTGATCACATCTTACAAGCACAGATGCCGAAAATGAGGGGCCTGCTTACACCTTCCTGCACTTAGGGTTAATGATGCAGGCGTAAATGCAATGTCCTGGCATCTCCACTCGAACTGAAATTGATACTGGTTCTCTTGTTTAACCCAGTCTGCAATGGACTCTTTTTTTTTTTTTTTTTACGAATGTGGTGCCTTCTTTGTGTAGTATCTTCTTCAATTCGCTGACGTTGGTTTCTGTTTTATTCTTGCCATCTCTAGACGATTTTAATGACCTTATGATAGGCTCTCCGAATCTGAGGGGTTAGGTAAGGCTTTCATTAACTGCATCATTACCTGGAGTTTCACTTTATGTAGTAGTCTGGCAGCTGCAAAAATGGTGAAAATGCGACACAGAAACTTTAAAACCTACCTGAGAGAGAGAGAGAGAGAGAGAGAGAGAGAGAGAGAGAGAGAGAGAGAGAGAGAGAGAGAGAGAGAGAGAGAGAGAGAGAGAGAGAGAGAGAGAGAGAGAGAGAGAATTTTTTTACTCCTTCAGCCCAAGGATGTATTGATTTATTTTGTTCTTGTAATCTCTAGACAACTGTATTCACCTTAGGGGAGACCAACTACAGTACAGTAAAAGGGTTAATGAAGGCTACCGGTAACACCTTGACTGGGCAAGAGTGTAGGGAAGAATACATGCACGGAGTGATAGGTTAACTAGTACACTCGATGACGTGTTTTATATTCAATTAATGCTGCCACCAGATGTTTTTATTTATTCCGCTCTGGAAAGATTTTCGAACTAGATGGGCTAAAGATAATCCCTATTAACCTTTTCTATAACGCTGTCCTAAAACTTGATAAAATCATGAGATTGCAAGAACATAGTGACAATGGCGTCCCGCGGCTGAAGGGAATACGGATCATGAAGGTACCATCACGAACCATACTTTACAATGGTTACTTTGTTTTCCATAAACAGACAACAGGATCCAAATACTTAAACCCCGAGGAATTCTTTATTCTCAAAGAGTATGCACAAGAGTTCCTAAAATCTAGGTCTGCTTATTCTGAAATGTCTAGACACACAGCGTTTGAAAAGACAGGAGGTCGTAAGCAAAAGGAAGGCTAGATCGAAGAAAATAATTCCGTGCTGATTGTTCATGAATGAAAGATAGAGCCAAAGGCTGAGAGCTTACAAAATATTTTCTTTTCTGGAGACAGCTGAACAAGCATATCAAAATCAAGATCTGTCTAGTTTCACATGCCAGGACACATTGTGATTAAATGACAGATGTCCGAAGCAGTAGAGGAAGCACTGACTAGGGAAAATATTTGCTCAATGTACATTTATATTAAGCGAAGAATGCCAATACACAGGTTAGGGAGAGAGACTAGGCAGTAGCTGTTTCGTGCTATGAATAAAATCGCTTGGAGGTAGTACTGTGGCAAATGACAGTTTTAATGGAAAGTTGAGAATATGAGGGGTTGGCATAATTAGCGAGGTGGAAAGGTAGGTGGTGGGGTTTCAAAAAAGTGAGACGTGATTCATTTGAGATGATGTATAAAAATTGACGGCGCATTCGAAAGCTGAGGATATCAAACTGTTGGCATAATCAGTGAGGTGAAAAGGTCGATGGAGGTATATCTAACAAGAGAGAGGTGATTAATCAGTGATGATGCAAAGGAGCGAGGGCGGCACAGGTGTCAGGTGAGGTGTGAGGGGCGCGGCTGGGAGGTGCCACACAACCCTCTCCAGGTGCCATATCCTCGTCAGGTTATGATGGTCTCTAGCACCTTTTCATTACCGTTATGTTTCTGTATTTTGCACGTTGTATTGTCTTACATTTTGCTTATTCACACTATGTCAGTAACAGGTGCTGGAGAGGGATGCCTTCGTTTGGTGGAACTGCTATAATTGATCTGCTCAACTTCCTGGTTATACAAATATCCCTCAACTACTTCTTTATCCCCCCAAAAGGAGGAGGATGGACTTAGGCGAAGGGGAACTGAAGGCTGCAGTCTACTGAGTTTACATTCCAGATGAACCTGGGGCTATAACAACAACAACAACAACAACAACAACAACTACAACTACTACTACTACTACTACTACTACTACAGTACTACTATGCCAATAATAAAATAACATAAACAATATTCAAGACAATATTAATAAACAGCATGCAGAATAAATCGCTAATGAATGGGTGCCAGAAACCTTCCTAAGCCGAGGAGAACACACCCCTGGCCAGGTGACTCACACAGGGAGGAGCAGCCACGAGTCAGGCGGAACTGCTGACTCAAAAGACAAATGGAAAAGATGATAAACGAGACAGGGAATGGCAACGCTGGCCTTGGACGGTAAAACAGAGCTACGTAACTGAAAAAGGCGAAGAAACACAGCTACTGAATGAAAAAAAAAAGGCACACAGGAGCGAAACAGGACTGAAAAGTACTGAAAGAAAGAGGGCTGAGAAAAAAATTATTGAATGAAAAAGAACTGAGAAACACAACTACTAACCCTTCACTACGAGAAGTTCTTCGTGAGCAAAGAAACCGCCAAGATGGTCAGAATAGAGAGAAAGATCGTCCTGACAATATAAAGATTAAGTCTGCTTCTGAAACACACAATACCAACGGTCTTTCTAGAGCTGGAGTAAATCGTCTGGCGTGAACAGTATCAAAGAGAAATGTCATTCATCGTAGTGCCATGGTCCATCTCTCTACTGTGATGACGTATAATTTTTTTGTTTAAATTCTTGCTGCCTCAGGATGAGTTCATTTAACTTAAGGAAAACTCCCGGTAGTAAGAGAGTTAATGAAGGCTTTATCTTATCTCCTCAGTGCGAAAGTGTCACCTGAGCAGACTATAATGTGCGGAGATACCATGAGTAATCTACTAAACGCATCCTCTGGTGAAGTTATCAACAGGTAGCTTGCAACCAATATATATTACAGAATATCGCCGTGCTAATTCTTTTAACCACTTCAGCCAGAGGAAATTATTCATTTGTTTGGGGAAGGGACGCAAAGAAGGTTACCACATTTTAGAAGAAAATTGGCTTGTAATTTCCTTGCCCCATATAGCATGTAAAATTTCCCTGCTTGAGCAACAAAACTTTCTTCTCTTCTCAGCTATTGAATCAGTAGTGGTATGTCATACTATTTTGAAATTGTCGTTAAAGTTGCCTTCCAGTGGTACTAGTCATTAAAAAAGGCAAAATATGCTCGAAAAAGGCCAAAAATACAACTTTGCTCGCTCGAACACTTTCAGTACCTGAGGTGTGGACACCTACTTCTAACGTTATTCTTGTTACTTCCAGGCGAGACCTTTCGAACTGAAGGGTTTAGACACAGCCTTCACTAATCCTTTCTACATGGAACGCCTTTCCTACGTTGGATAAAATAGCTTGGAGGCAGCAAGAATGTACGAAACTATGACTGTTAAATTCAGCTTATGAAGGATGTCTCATGGTGTGGGGATTCAAAAAATATAATCAGAATATAATCGTCTGAACAGCAGGAGTAAATCACAGGACGACCTTGAATTAAATGGGTTAACACGGACAGACTGCAGCTACAAAACGTACAAGATCATACAAGAAAATGTGAACTTGGAATATGTAGAATACTATAAGGCATTTACTCTAATCTGACAATTATCCTCAACACCTCTGAGCTCGGTTGATGGTCAAGTGTAGGTGAACTGATGGTTTGATTTAACTAGTAACTAAGGAAACTCAACCCTACCTTATAACAAGAGGTCATCGAATTTCATGTAACCACGATTTAGTGTTTAACTTGCGAGAGCCGTCCAGTTCCCTCAGGTAAAAACAAACCGACTATAGGGAAGAGGTGCGAGGGAGCCACATAGGTCCACGAGAACAAGGCTCACAGACAAGCCGACAGGGTATATCAGTGGGTAAATGGGTGGCGGCAAATGGTAGTGAGCGGCAGGGTGTAGTATGGCGTCCATACTAATTACCTGCACCGCCTCTCTCACGCACACCTGACCACAGCCACACCTGACAGAGTGAACCGATACCCATCCTGCAATGATCAGAGTCATTCCAGTAAATAAATCCTGTTGGTGGTAGGTGGGAACGCCCACCATCCACTTACATGATGTTGTGCTGCCTACTTCTTCCTTCACGTCTATCATTCTTTTTCTGTGTCCGTCCTCCTCTCTTCCTATTTCTCCCATCCTTTCTGTCACTGTTTTATACTCTTGTTTCCACTACAGTTGGCACAGGACTGAGCGACAAGCCAAATGGTTTTTATGTAACTCAGGAAACCATTTACAACGCTGGGTGGTAATAATATGGCCAAATAACGGGATGACGTAGAGCTTACTATGGTGCCCCTGTCAACTGGGTGGAGAGACGCAAATGCGGTGTCCACCCAGGAACTAAGCTTTCACACTAATCCCCACGCCTTGTTGTGGCGTGGTGTTGTCAGTCGCATGGGAACATCGGTTCACTGCACGGGATGCCCATGTAAGGGCTGTTGCTTACTTGTGGTTGATGGGTCAGCTTGATCAGACAGACTGGGGTAACACAACCATAACAAGAGCAACTCATTCCTGCTTAACCTTCAGGAAAGCGTTCCCACGAGTGCTGCAGCTTGTTCTGAAGGGTACAGGAACACACTAATATTTACATACTGATATTTACAGCTTCTTGATCTCGAACATAACTCTCACAACCACAAACGATAAGTGTTTACAGCAGCCACATTGGTCTTTATACTGCCTTCGCTATAATGTGGTCCCTCATCCACAACACACTTTTCATACATCTCAGTTTCACAACACAGAGAATCCTTCAGCTCAGGTACCTGGCAGCGTTTGGCTGAAGTGGAGGGATTCCTGTACCCATCAAGGACACGTCCAGATGGGTTTGGGTCACAGCAATTTCAATGAGACTCAGAAATCAGTAAAAATAAATAAATAGTCCACAGGACTGCCAGATTTTGAATACCAGTAGTCCACTGTGATTTATGTAGTCCACATAGTTACATATAGCTTGAATTTATACTGATTTTAAAAATTACAGCCAAGTTTAGAATAATATTAACAGTACAAAACTGCGTATATTCAGATTAAAAGACATGAAAAAATCAGTACCCATAACCGGTACGTTATGTTATACTGTGGGCTAATCTTGTACTATTTTGGTGTATATCAGACTAGTAATATGGTATATTTCGTAATCTGTCATCATTTCTCGTCATAACGGACGTACGGAATGCCACCAATTTCAATTACTGACTATAACTACAACGGACTCTATGCATTCTACCTTGTCCTACTATTGTTATCTCCATCATGAATGCTTAAATACTGCATAACAAGAGATTAACAACAGAATATGCAAGTGTTAATCTCTTGCAGAGGCGTAGCATTTCCAAGTTCTGCCAATGAACTATGGAAATAAGCTGCAAAATAACGAAAATCTCCCCCATGTTCAGGTGGACGAGCCATGGTAAGTGGGAGGTGGGTGGAGCAGCTTTTGCCGCGATGAAGCCCATTAACTGGTGATTCTTCTGGCGGTGATTATCGAGAAACACCCGAGACTGAGGGGGGAGGCACGGGTGGAGTTTTTAGCCAGAGTGGGAGGAGGGGAATCGAATCTTTTTACCCCTAACACGATGGATTTGACAGCTGGGGTGGTAACGAGTCAGAGAAGACGGTTTTAGAGCGATGGGCTATATTTTCACGGGTTCAAGAAGCACCCTACCACCTCTTTCTTCGCTATTTGTCGTGCATGCTACACCGTTATTCCTTCAACACGATGATGTCTTTCTTATCATTGCAGCTATAAGACAAGTAAATTAAGTTCAGAAAAGGCATGTCGAAATGGAGGGGTCAGATTTAGACTAAATTTACCTCTCTGCTACAAAAGATATCTCCTAAGTCACATAAAACTGAGATGTTAATTTAATTACTGCGAAAACTAAGTCACTGTACTTAGGTCAAAAAGTCACTTAGGTACTGATATTTATTGCTTGTCCACTGCCAGACGAGTATCTTCAGCTGAGAAAAAAATTCTGCCCAGAGAGGGTTGGTGTTTTACTGTATGATGTTCATATCTTTTTAACATCGACACACTTTGGAAAACCAACACACAAAAGTATTATTCAGAAATAAACTAGTGAGGTACAGGTGGTAAAAAACCTTCTGCATTGTTTAATGTCTACACACCTTGCACGAATAAATAACAGGAGGCTATTAACATACTGTGTCAACAGCAGAACGGTAAGGAACGGATACCGAGGAGCCACCTGAGCCTACCACAACACATTCTTGAGGATAAACTGCACCAAATATATGAAGGTGAAGCCAGAGGGAGGTGCAAGGATCTGAACATGAGCGGAGAGTTCTGAGGCAGGGTGTGATGCTGGTGGGAGATACAACATAGAAAATTGGGCATAAATAACGAAACCCAGCCACTTCACCACAGCGCTTCCACAGACGCTTTTGTTAAAGTTATGTTGAAGGATTGTCCGTGTTGAGAGAGTTATGTGCCTCAGGAAAGTGTGTTGTGGTGAGAGGGGTAGCATTACAGTGAAGGTCAAGCAAATTGTGCGTTGAGTTTTAATCTGTGCTGTGAGAGTGAGGTGTATTTGGTGAGCTTGTTGTAGAGTGACGGGAGTAAGTTATTTGTAACATGTCCTGTAAAAATGTATTATCATGTGATGTGATGTGAGGGATGCCTTACAACGAGGGCAGAATACAAAGTCTGCCGGATGTATGGGGCATGTGTGTTGAGAGTAAGGGGCACGTTTTTTTGGCTGTATTTTGCTCGGTGAGAATGAAATAATTGTGTTGTGGTACGTGGGGCAGAATGGATTCCATGTAAGTTGGAGTTTGTGTTGTGAGAGTGAAGAGTGTGGAATTAAGGAAGTGTGCCGTCGCGTGAGGCGGCAGCTTTAAAATGAAGGGCATAATTAATTGCTTATGGTTTAAATTTTGTGTTGTAAGAGCGAGAGGCGTTGTGGTACGTAGCGGCGACCATCATCCACTCACCTGTTGTAGTGCTGCCTACTTCTTCCTTCATATTTTTCTTCTTTTTCTGTCTGCCCTCCTCTCTCCCTATTTTTCCCATGTTTCCTGTCTCTTTTTCTAACTGTTCTCTCCTTTTCAGGTGGCTTTATACTAAGTGACAAGCCAAATGGTTTTCTGTAAGCCAGGAAACCATTTATAACCCTGGGTGGTAACCATATAATCAGTCCATACGTGTTCCCTACGTGTCAACAAATGGGTTGGCGGTGGATTAGTGCTACTCCCCATAAAACAACTAACTCACATTCAAACGGCCACCCCTTACGGGACTGAGGCGTCTGTCTATAGATAGATAGATAGACAGAAGGGTGAGAGGCATCAGGTTAGTGTGCGAAGATGTGGGGCCGGCATTACAGTAAAGGCTGATATGTTGGTTTTGTGTTGTATTTTGTGTTGTGAGCGTGAAGTGCATTAAGTTAGGAAGCGTGTTGTGGTGCGAGAAGTGGTATTACAGTGAGGACAAAGAGGACTATGGTGTTTTGCGCTAAGTGAAGTGCATGAGGTAAGTATGTTGGAGGGTGAGTGGTCTGCATTAAAGTGAGAGCAAAGCTGAGTGTTTGCTAGTTGTATTTAGGGTTGGGACTGAATACGAGTTGGTGGTAAGTGGTGATGACCATAGTCCTCTCACTTGATGCAGTGCTGCCTACTACTTCCTTCCTCTTTCTCATTCTATCTCTGTGTCTGCTTTCCACGCTTCCAGCTTCCCTCTCTCCTTCCTGTCACTTTTTTATTGTTTTTCTTTCCACTTCAGGTAGCTCCACACTGAATGGCAAGTTTAACTGTTTCATGTAACTCAGGAAACCATTTACAACGCTGGGTGGTAACCATATAACCAAATTACCAGGTGAACTGCAGCCTGCTTTGGTGCCCCTTTTAATATGGTGGAGAGACCCAAATGCGGTGTCCACCCAGAAACCAAACTTCTACACTTTTCCCTGCCTCTTGCCTTGGCGGGGCGCCGTCAGCGTTAGGGGAACATCTGTTCACTGCACGGGATGGCGCTGCAGGCACGGTTGTTTGCCTATAGGTGATGGTTCAGCACGGTCAGACAGACCAGTTTTGATCAACAACAACAACAACAACTGAATTCGGCAAGGGTGCCAGTCACATCGCAGTCCGGCTAGGTGAACTCGTGTCTCTCAGGGAAGGACAATTTCTTGGGGATAGTTATCTGAAGGAGATTCATGGGGCATGCTGCTCGGCTGAAAATTTTGAGTGATTGTGGTGGATACTCTTTTACGTATACGTTTCTGAAACTTTCAAGGCAAAGTGTGCAAAAAGTTTTTCGTGTTCTGTATTTCTATATTGAGGATGGCGTAGAATATCGATCTAATTTCTCTCTGTTCAGAACGATTCGTCTTCCTTGTTGGGATGTTTGCGTATTATACCCTGATATTATACTGTTTTATATACTGTAGACAAGACGATATTAGCCACCTCATGGTTGGATAACTCCTATATTCTCTACCAGCAACTGTCAGACAATCTTATTCAGCTAAAATATACTCACAAGAACCTGAGTGATAATACTGTGACCATTAAACCTTCGGTGGTTGGTCCATTCCAGTCTTCTATTCCAGGTAACGTTAGACGATTTACTTAACAGAGAGTGAGTCATACAAGCCTAAGAGTGCTAAGGCGTAACAGGCAAAGCAAATCGCCGGGGTTGATGTGTTACAATATTTCGTAAGCCAAAGAGAAAAAGAACAACTGTTGCAAAGATACGGTAAGTCTTGCGCTGGAGGTAAAGCTGAGACACACACGTAACATGATGGAATACGGTGACTACATACCCATTCCCAGAACTTTACGACGTGCCTCTGTATAAATTATGATAATACGCATCTAAACTACACGCTTTTGGCATGCACAGGATATGACTTCACTTCCGTCATTTATAAGATTTCACAGCCTTTCCACTCACGATGTCTGCTAGTTTTCAGATGGTGATGATGGTGATGGTGATGATGATGATTATCCGCAGTTCGTTGTTCTGTTGTTGTTATTGTTTTTAAAGGTGTTGCTAATGCACCTTTATCTTTGAAGTACTCTTGGATCGAGATTTAGGTTAGGGTACAATAGTGATACTCATATAAATGATGATAATATCTTTTTACTTATTCATACTGTAGTAATTCCAAGTCTAGATAAGGGGGAAAATAGTACAGTCTTTACCAAATCACAGTATGTTTTGTTTAAATTTAACTCTCTAATGGTCGGCACTACTCAGCATCCTACTCGAGACAATTTAGTTCAGGTGTGAACAAGCAATAAGGCTCGGGGCGATGATACTGGTACCATTTATTCTCTCATGCTCAGGAAAACTCTAGTATTTCACGCCACTTACCGCCAGACGATTTTATTAAGCTGAGTGTTACATGGGCTTGACAGTGTGAAAAACAATGCTCCTCGTTCATATCATACCCTCATCTTTTAAGCAAATAACACATATTTCGAAAACGAATGAGTTTACTTACGTTAGGCTTGGGTGGGAAGATCAGTTAAGGTAGGTTTGGTTGTTAGGTTAATACTAGTTAGACGAGTGGTTAGTTGAGGCAAGTTAGGTTAGATTACATTAAATTTGATTATATTTGGGTGGTAGGGCTAGGATTGGTTAGGTTAGGTTGTTAGGGTAGGTCATTTTTGGCTTGGTGTGTGTATGTTCGGTTAGGCTAGGACTGCTTAGGTCTGGTTAACTTCAGGTGGCTAGCTTCCACCGGGTTGCGTTACATACGAGTAGTAAGGTTAGACTCAGTTCAGGTGGTAAGGTGGTTAGGCTTATGTGGTTAAGTCAAGGAAACAATATATTAAAGGTTAGGAAAAATTTGTCTTCCACAACGAAAAGGTAGGGTAGGGCAGGGTACACCAAAGGGCAGAGCATAGAAAAAAAAAAAAAAAGGCAGGGCAGAAAAGGCAAGGCACAGTAAAGGGTATGGTACATTGAGGACACATTACCAGGGCACGGCACATTAAAGGGAAGGCAAGAAATGGTAGTATGCAATAAAGGACACCGTATATCAAAGGACAAGGCATTCAGAAGGCATTGCAAAGCAAGGCAAAGCAGGGTAGGACCGGGCAGGACAAGACACATCAAAGGGTCAGGGAAGAGAAGGAAAAGGCAGTACACATCGAAAGGCAGGGAAGAGTGGGAAAAGGCAGCACAGGACAAGACATATCAAAGAGCTGGGAGGTGCATATCACAGAACAAGGCACGGCAGGGAAAATCACATAAAAAGGCAGGGCGTGGCAGGCAAAAAAACACATTAATGAGCAGGGCACGACAGGAAAAAAACACAATAATGAAGAAGGGAACGGAAGAAAAAAAAAAACAAAAAAGAAGGGAAGGAAAAAAAAAAAAAAAAACATCAATGAGCAAAGCAAGACGGGGCATATTAAAAAGTTGGGGAGGGCAGGGCAGCACAGGGCGCATCAGAGGGCAAGACAAGAAAGGGAAGGGTAAACTATATCTGAGGGTAAGGGAAGGCAGAGTACGGCCCGTCTAAAGGGCGAAGCAAAATTTAGGGTAGAGCAGAGCAGAGCAAACATCAAAAGGCAGGCGGGCGCCAAAGGGCGGGAGTGTGGGGCAGGTGAGGGCGGGAGGAGGGTGTTGGATGAGAGGCGGGCGAGCGTGCCTTTGCATAATGAAGATTTGTGGCGTGGATCTATCACGGGGAGGTTGCCTGAGGGCGGCGAGATTGGCAGGGGGAGGGGGAGTGCCGCAGATTGCCAAACAAAACAACTACCACGTTAATGTGGAACTATTGTTTCTCTCAATGAAGCCCTCACTGGAAAATCATGGTAGCTTTTAATCCTTGTGCGAGTTAAGATACTGTGATGCCTCACACTATCACAGATTACTATAAAACATTTTATGCCCCCACACCTCAAACACACAACACACAACCATACTTCATACTGCTGCCACATTCCGTACTACAACATAACACACTGCCAAGTTTGAACATCTTGGTATGTACTCTACAATACCTGCGGGTACTGTACAATACCTTGCAGGAAAGAGACTTTTCTGTCATGGAGTATAAGAGCAGAACTTCAGCTCTTTGTTACTAGGTTATCTCAGCGCTGAACGAATATTCTTGTGTTATTCCGAGTAAAATACAAGACTGTCCACAGCAGCGCATGGGTTAAATTTTGCTCCAACAAATATGTAACTGGGGAACCATGCAATGCTTCATCTTTACACTGTGTCCAGCCTGAGGTCTCATCTTACTCGGCACTCTGCTACTGCTGCATGTTCATTTCCGCGGTTTCTGGTTCCCATTCACCCCTCTGATATAGCTGGAAAATAAGCGAGAATGATGATGCTGGCATGTCTTAACTTTGTGTTTTCCTTTCCCTACATGACCTTTGAAGCACAGGGAGTTTGTGTTAAGATACCGCTGATAATAATGCTGTTGATGATGGTGACAATTTTAATGACAATAATGACAGTGAGAGAAAAACAACCAGAGACAGGGATTTAATCGAGGGTTGGCCGTGCTAATGAAAATATCAGGAGACGAAACCGCGCCCAGGGGCCCTGAAAACATCAAAAGCCACGTATCGAAGGTGAGAATATTAATGAACACACGCGTATCTTTAATTGGTAACGCCCTCCAGAAAGCAAACAACAGCCAACGCCCACGGGAAGGGTGAAGGTGAGCATGGTTATCGGAAGGGAAGAAAGGTAAGGAGTGGATTTAGTGGAGGAGTATAGGGTGAGAAATGGTGAATCTGGTGGACTACTGAGGGTGAGAAGGTGATCACTGTGTTGAAAATCTGAAAGGGAGGGAGGAAGGGTGTCAATGTGGTGGAGATTGATGGAGAACTTAGGGTAAGAAGAGGTGACTGTGTTGGAGATAACTGAAGGTGAGAAAAGGTGATGATGGAGAACTGTGAACAAATCAAAGAAAAAAAGCGCCACTGGGAAGGAGGCTGATGGAGAGCTCACGGTGAAATGAGGTGATTGTGGTGAAGAACTGAGGGTGAGATGGAATGAATGTGGGAGAATGAGGGTGAGGAGGGGTGGCTGTGATGGAGAAGGAAGGAAGAAGAGGTGGCTGTGACGAAGAATGAGCGTTAAAGTGACGATGACGGAGGATGAATGTGAAAAGGGTTGACTGGTGGAGAATGACGATGCGGATGAGCGATGTGGTGGAGAACTGTGGGTAAGAAGGGGTGACTGTGGTGGACATCAGAGAGGAAAGTTGAGAGTGTTTGAGAAATGTGAGTGAAAGGAAGTGACTGTGGTGAGAGATGAGTATCGTGGAGAATGAGGGTGAAGGGATGGCTGCGGTGAACTTAGAACAGAATGAGTAAAAGGTGATGGGGAATTGACTGGCGATGACTGTGGTGATTATCCGAGGATGAGAGAACGTGACTGGTGGAGGTATGAGAACCACATGAGGTGATTCTGAAGGAAGAATGAGAGGAAGTGCTTAAGGTGGAGAACTCACTGGCAGATGGGGGGGGGGGGGAGGAGAATCGTCTCTTGACGTAAACTGAACTCCCAGAAATAGTTTTATAAATTGTATGCAGTAAATACACATGTATAACGATGAAACAATATTGGAAGCAAAGTTTTGGTGAAATTCGTAATTAAATCATGTGGTAATGTTTATTTCCCGAGAATGATTTCGACGTCACTGAAAAAATTCCTATGTAGCTAATATTCTTTCAAATTTATATACGGGTTATGTACTTAAGAAAATTATTAATATGCTGTGTACAGTTACAATTTTATCTGACGGTTTATTAATAGATCCGTCCCTCGTTATATGTATAATTTGGGCTGACATGTAAAAAAAAAAAAAAAAAATCACGGTAGGTAGTTGGTAGTAAAAAAAAGTGTAACAGAAGATCCTAAAACATGTAGTTGTATATAGCCTTGGCTGGAATTTAATACAGTTACTTTAGAAAACGTGGTTCAACAGCGCAAACTGGTTTAGGAATACAGGAAGATACTAACTGCCTTCAAATCTGAATCTGATTGGAAGGTATGGTTCCCCTCTTTCGTGCATCTCCCTCCTCCCTCCTTAGCCTGAGCTGGATCCACTACTGGTGGTGATAAAAAACTATAAAGCGTTGTGATTGTGGTGAAGCGCGGTAGAGAATTTGGGATGAGAATAGGTGATTGTGTACAGATCAGTATGTACACTAGATAACAAAAGTAATGGTGCTCACTTCGTGCAAAATAATCCGACACCGAAGATGGCTGCTAATTCCACAACACGCTGGTATTTCTACTTTTTTTTTTTTTCAAGGAAGAAGGAACCAAAGCCCAAGAGCCAGCAAACTATTCCTTGAAAAAAAAAGAGCCAAATTCAAGATCCGTTCATTTCGGGGTGCCTGGACACACTGCGTTTGAAAGACTGGAGATCATAGGAAGTAAGGAATACAGACAGAGGAAGACAGTTCCAGAGTTGACCTGTTGCATAAATGAAGGATTAGGTGTAACGGTTAACTCCTGCATTAGAGAGCTGGACAGGAAAGGGATGAGAGTTTGTTGCTAGACGGGTGCTACGCGCCAGTCGAAGAGGTGGAGGGATGCAAGCAGACAGTTTAGAGGAACAGTGGCCATTGAAAAAGAGATAGAAAAGAGATAAAGATGCAACAGCGCGGCTAAGAGACAGAGATTGAAGGAAGCCACTAAGAGCAGAGTTAATGAGACGAAAATCCTTTGACTCCACCCTTTTGAGAAGAGCTGTGTTGTTGGGAGCCTCCCCACACATGAGAGTTGTACTCTACACAGGGCCGAATAAAACCTGTGTATAAGGTCAACAACTGTGCGGTATACAGTGAGCAACTGTATGCTGTAAATCACCTGCTCGTGACAGTTCCTAGTCAATACTGTTTTTTTATATGCACATTCAGATGGTTCACAGATTAACCATAATAGAATATCACGAGCTATTCTGGTCGTTTTTTATTTCATCAGGCCACGTCTGCAGGATACTTTTTTGATCGTGTGTAGAACGACCGTAAACACAGATTATCATCATCAAGGAACAAAAGTACTTTCAAGGACATCAGCATTAGAACAAAAGTTAGCGGTTTAGCAAAGAATCCGTTCCTTCTTTGTAAATGTAAGCTACACCACTCACAACGTAAACAAGAAAATATAAATGAAATACAAATCTCTGTGTAATATATAGTGCCCTGAAAACATCCTTCCTCCATCATCCACCTCTGCGCTACACAAACATCCAAAAGTACGCAAGACCACCACAGCCATTCAGAATCTTCAGAAAACACTTTCCTCCATGATCCTCTTCCGGAAATTGATTCTACAGAAACAGCACTTTTCAGAGACACGTGACTTCACCTGGAGAACTATGGCGTATCCTTTTCTTCTTCAGTAATGACATCAAATTCATCTCAGAAACTTTGCCTTCACTGAAACTTCATCTCACACACCTCACAACACTTACCTGCTGCACGTTTTTCCCTTGTGCCCAAAATACAACTCACCAACAATCCTCTCTGTCTTTATAGTAATGTCGTTTCTTACACAACATTCATCAAATGCACCTCACTTGGAGAACACTAGTAATTCTTCAGCATAACCTGATCGAAATGTCACAGGGAGGGCCCGGTTGAAACTGTCAAATTTCTGCCATCCATTGAGGTGATGTCTACGTGAACCGCTAAGAACAACAACAACAACAACTCCAGCAAAGACATCATTCAAAACAACGACAACAACAATAGCCATAACAATAATAACAACACAACACAAAAAAAAAATCAACGGCCACAAATATTGCAGCACCAATCACAACAAAAACATCAACAACAAAAACATCAACAACAAAACCAAGGACAACAGCAGCAGCAGCAACAACAACAACAACACATACAGCCATAACAACGACAACGAAAACAAAAGCTACAACCACAGCCACATACATAACAACCCTCTATGGCAGGTCTGGACACAACGTATGGGTCTAATGGTGTGCCCTGGCCCTTCCCACTGAGGGGCGGCGAGGTGTTGTTATCGCCATGGCGTCGTGTTTCTGACAACTTTACGGCGCATATCTGTCCCAGTGACCATACCAGTCCGACACCAAGGGGCCCTATGTACCGTGGGCTTAGAAGGCTCCCTAGCATATCATCCCCCTTAGCGGTTTATTTTTGCTGACACAGGACCTCGCCTCGGGTGGAGTCCTGCGTGGGGACCTCCGGGCGAGGAAATGAGCAAGGAAATGACTCAGAATCGGCACACCTGGAGGGCTGCATCGGTGAAAGGACCCTCACATGCTACCATGGTCAGTGGTCTCTATATGTAAACTTAGACAGATACACAGATAGATCTTTACTGACCGCAAGTACACAGAACATTATTAATATTTAAGCAAATAATACATACTGTACACACATAGAAACACGCGTACACCTTCGTATTCTCTACCATGTTATTTCCATCCATTTTACTCTTTCGGCATGCTGATGATTTTTGCGTTTCGTTTTTACTCTCGCTTGACGATGGTTATTCAGAGTAGGAGAACACCCTCATTGCAAAGTTGTTTATATTGACGTAGTTTGCATAGGAAAAAAATGGTCAGAAGTGTTCGAGAGTCCCCTAGAATACGTGAGTTTCTCCATATCTTTAATTTCAAAAGAGTGAACTTCAGTAACATAACGGTGACTATCCAGCGCCATGTACCAATGCAATCTGGTAAAGTTAAGATGCTAGGTATCCTCCCACGAGAAAAGAAACTGGTAACGAAGAGCTTCTAGGTAACCTCCTACAAGAACACAGTCTCAGGTGCTACACAAAGTCTGGAATACGACCCGTCCATTACTTGCACTGGTCTGAGGTCGACTAAGGACAGGAACATCTGACGTCACGTATAACGGGTGGGTTGAGTGTCGCACCTCCCACGAACTGGTCCAGTGTGTATGGGCACTGGTACTACACTGAGTGGCTCGACATGATGTGCCTTGGTGCTACACTAGGTGACGGGGCGGCGGGTGTGGCAGTAGAGCGCACAAGAAAACTGGCAGTGAAGGGACAGTCTGATGACCAAACAATCTCACCACCACCAACAGATAACGCCAAGATTATATATTGATCACATGTTTGCTAAGCACCGTCCTGGCTGTTACGGTCCGACTCTGATGCCTTCCTTGTCTCACTTCAAGAAAAAATCATAACTGCGATAGAGAATTAATTGTGACCATATCTATGAATCTCAACCCAGAAAACAAGCAAGCGTAAGGAGCAGCGAGGGTCAAACGACGTCTCGGCCCAGAACACGATCAAGCCAGAGGAATATCGAGGATGGAGCTAGGTGTGGGTAGGCTGTGACGGGGAAGCATACATGTCTGATAGCGAGTGACGGATGGCTGGATGGTCGGCTTGTGACAGACTGGCCTCACCCACCCTCCTCAGTGTGTTTCATGTCTATCACGTTTTATCACATCCAGACTTATAACTTTTCCTTCTTCCTAGTTTTTTGTGTTTTTCGTTAAACATGTTCTTTGTGTGTGTGTGTTTTTTTCATTCTACTTCGTCGTTGTTCTTTCGGTTCTTCTTCTCATTGTTCTCTTGCTTCATTCTATCTTCTTCCTTTTTGGCTTTTCTTTCGCATCTTCTTTTATACAATGAAAATAACAGCTCGCAAAAGTCAGTTCTTCCAAAGAGACTCGAGCAAAAGAAACCACTAGTTAAAATCGTTTCATCTTGAGATGGCTGGAACCAGTGCTGTGATGCAGGGAAAGACAGACTGGGGAGGACTGTTCACCTTTTGACCAGTTGTATACATGAAAGCTTGAGAAAACCGATACGCTTTTGCTTTAGAGTCGACTTTTTTTCTTTCTTTCCTAACCATCACTTCCTCTGTTATAAGTTAAAATTTTCACCTTACGAGTATTAAAGGATCTTAGCGCGAATCCTCCTCCTCCTCCTCTTCCTCCTCCTCCTCCTCCTCTTCCTCCTCCCCCTCCTCCTCCTCATCATCATCATCATCCGCAGCAGCAGCAACAGCAGCATCCTAACCCTGTCCCCATTGTTACAGCGTAGTAGCATGCAAAGGTTAAGCAAATACAAAAACCTCCACTTTAGCACGTGAGTACTCAGCTCCCAGCGAAAATGGACTGCACTTCCATTCACTCATCATTCAGGCCTTTGAACTTCTCAGCTCCATTGTCTTGCAGTCTAAAACTACACGTAACTACACCTTCAGTACACCATAACTGTGCAGAACTGCACATAAAAAAATATGAAAATGATTGAACCGAAGTAAAACCTATTTTACTTATGATAATGTATAGTTTACTTCTGTTTTTTCTCTTCTCTATCTGTGGGTCGAGCTCATCTAATATACTGGTTGGAAAATGAACTATGATGGGGATTGGAACACCGACGCTGAAGACAACGACGACAACGATGACGACGACCATGACCACGACGACCACGACCACGATGACGACGATACGGACAACTACAGTACGACAACCAACGTCTGACGTCTGACGATGGAGATGCTGACGATAACGATAACAGTAACGATGAACAAGAGAAACTGCTGTTGATATAATCGTAAGCCGCTCCAGGCCAGACAATAACCGATAACATCACTAGGTATACCGACATGAAGACACCCCGGCTTCCTTACACGTCCACCGTCCAGCCTAGAGCTACCATCACCGCGGGCAAATTTGGAAGGCTTTATTCCCCATGATGTTTATGGCTATGGGCTTTTACACGGTGACTGGAGCCTCACGCGTCACCTCACGTTCCCAACATTTAACTTTCACGTTCATATGTCCTAACCAGTAATCTCCAACTATTCGTCTTAATTATCAAACCCAAAGCTTCATACTCCATGTACTTTTCACCCTTTGAACACGGTAACAGCTCTATGAAATATCTAAATTCCACGCTCATATATCTTAATTAGTAAACCAGAGTTTCTTATTCCACGTACATTCAACTCTTTCAATACGATAACGACTTAATTCTGGTATGATTACCGCCAAATGAATATGTTAAGTGTATGACAGACTCTAGAGACTGAACGGATTAGAAACACCCTCCATCAATATATTTAAAACAAGGGCTCTGTGTGAATTCATGTGGTACAGTGTGGAATAAGATCATGGCCAGATATGTAGCTTTTATACAGTCAGTGGTCGTGGGTTCTGTTATGCTGTGCTACCCGGACACGACCGCTACACCACACAGGGGCCAAGAGTCACTATGGGTCGTCCACCTTATCTTGGCAGTGATTTTCATTCTTTTGCTGAATACTGCCCACAGTTCAATGGTGAAAGAGACTGCAGTAGGACAACACTGCGGTTTTACATGTAGATCGTAGTACTTTTTTTTTTTTAATGCAAGGAAGAAGGAACCAAAGGCCACAGGCATGCATACTGTTCCTTACAAGAAAAAGCAAAAACAATACAAAAGAGAGACAAATTCAAGATCCGTTCATTTCGAGATGCCTGCACACACCGCGTTTGAAAGACTGGAGATCATAGGAAGTAGGGAATACAGACGGAGGAAGACAGTTCCAGAGTTGACCAGTTGCATAAATGAAGGACTGGGAGTAACGGTTAACTCTTGCATTAGAGAGTTGGACAGAAAAGGGATGAGAGTATGTTGCCAGACGGGTACT
>JAGKTI010003225.1:0-59369 GCA_018397915.1 Birgus latro
GCTGTGTTCTGTACTTGGCCACAGAGAAATGTTATCTTAAAGTCTTGATCCACTATGAACCACATTTGGTGGAAGGGTTGAGGATCAGGCAAGGATTAAATAATTTGATAGCGTGAACTGTCTGTCGAAGCTCATGGTCACAGAAGGTAAAAAATTTGACCTTAGACCCACTGTAGGGCGCGGGTATTGCACTGCCTGAGAGTCCCTTGTTGTACCAACGGCTTCATCACTAAGGATACATTCGATAACTGAATCTTATATTGTAATTAAAATTGCTGATTCGGCCCGTAATGGTAACTCCTGTGCCGATGCAATAAGTCGCTGCCGCCTCAAGGTACGACCACACCCGATGAGATGCTTAGCCGCGATGAAAAGCTAACGGTTTAGAGAGACAAAGTACTGCTAAACAGGCAGCTTCAGGAAAAGGAATGTAGAGGTGAGTAGGAGTGACTTCACCGTTGCCAGTGATTCATCTTGGAATCAGAAATTAAGAGGGGATCTGCTGCCACGAATTAACGAATCGGACATAATTTACTGAATCGGCACAGAATCGCACTTTAAACTGAAAAATAATATAAATTTTAACACCATATAAAAAATCAGGTTTCAGATCTAAAACATGCTAACGTTTTGCGGGTATTTCCCCTTCAGATAGTCAACACGCCTTGAAAGATTCTTTTTTCTTTTCTTTTGCATATTCATTTAAAATAGAAATAAATGAATCTGCTGGTAAATCAATATTCTTACAAAACAGGAGTCTGTCAAGGCAACTTGACAAGTTAAGGCGCAACACTTTTGCTAACTCTAACAAACTTTCATTGAGTCCTGATTTTTTTTTATATATAGTTATATTATATGCAAATTTTTGACCGAATTTCAGATAATTGTGTATGAGCCCTTATGGTTGTAAAAATTATATTTTCCAATTAAAAGTGCCGATTCGGTGCCGATTAATGATCGCCGATTTGGTGTTTCGTCACATATGCTTTTGAGGGAGAAAGTCATTATGTCCTATTTTTGTTGTTACTACTACCACCACTACTACGGTTGTTGTTGTTATTATTATTATTATTATTATTATTATTATTATTTAGGACAAAATGTTTTGGATAGGGATAAATACGGAGATTTAAACAGTACCACAAAGAGCGTTGCTTGGAAAAGATCCCGTCTCCTCCAATCCATTCAATTTGAAGATAAATATTTAAAGAAATAAACAAACGATTAAAACTTAGAGATATTGAATAAAATTTTCTAATTAGTTAAATACTACCATAACAAATTGTAACTACTAAGCAGTGTTCAACCTACACAATCCAGTTTCGTTAATACCCAACTGCTACCGAGCACACTGAAAACTGGTTTCCTGTATAAGGATTTTTTATTTTTTTATTTTGTCTAAATATAAAGAGCCACATAAGTTACTTTCAATGCAAATTTTCACATGGCAGACTTAAATTTATTATTATTTGAGTTCTGTTTCGTGGATGTACTCCGCTATTTTCAACTGAGGGAAGTTGCGTATATTCTAATAGCATTATCGCTTAAAATGGTACTCATTCTCTTTAATAGTAGTTCTATATTAGCTTCGAGGCACATAATTCATCACTATAGTAAAAATAGAAAACAAATCGTACCTTCAAGCAGACAAACCACAGCGCAGTGGCCATGTTTGCCCTTCATTGCTCAGTTGTCGTTTATTTATTTGTGGACATGTTTGTAAGTCAGCCAAATTAATTACCGTATAATAAAGTCAAATTCCCTTTCACCATAGTTTTTCAATCAAGCACCCATTTGGCTTTCAGGCGGACGAAATTATCTGAATTATTATTATTATTATTATTATTATTATTATTATTATTATCCTGGTACCCGTATTTTACAAAAGAATTACCCGCTCGAATTAGTATTTTTTTTACAGTCCTTGAAATCTCGCCTCAAAATGCCATAGTAACCCCATCCCACATACAGGCCACTTGAACCTAAATTTCCCTTCATTTCGTTGGAAGGATTTGTCTTTGCCTACTCGCACAGCGTCATAGGTAGGTACACGCAGAAGGCCGTCAGTTAAGCCACCTTCGGGAGCCTTGTCTGCTCCTTCAGAAGCTACCACACACCTTTCCGTAACTCTCTTGCCCCATCCACCCTTCCCAGCCATGGACTTGACCCTCCCTGCCCCTCTCATCACAGTCAACCAATACCGCCCCCGCCGCCCTCAGCCGAAAGATCGACGCATCAGTCCTCGCCCCGCCCCTGGACATGGATACAAATCAGATCACAGCTGAAGTTCGCCAGCCGCCTAAAGTTCACCGTCACCTCGGCACCCACACCCGCTCGTACCAGCTCGGAGTTTGCGCCTATTCCACCTTGTACGATCTTCTCCGGGTGGCCGACCTGGGTGAAGGGATTCCACCATGTCTGTTGGGGGGGGAGGAGGTGGTCTAGCCGATCGTAGAGCTTTTTATTGTATGCTGCCTCCACGCTTGGCCCCCTAGACTGGCTGCCATGTACAATGCAAGTGCCCTTATGTCTTGATGGTCTGTACACTTATTTGGCCTAATGTCCCTCAGTGGCCGATGACCTGAAAGCTATATATTTAAAAAGAGTCTTCTTATTGTGACTGCCCATTAGGAATACGTAACTAATTATTAATATTTGGGCCTCAGAGACTCGCGACGATTCCATAAGAACGGGAGACTGTGCAAGGAATCTGAAGGGCATGGACCATTGCTGATGGGGAAAAAAAAAATCACCTCAGTGGGGTCAAGGTCACTAGAAACAGTAGGTGATGCCTAGTGACTGTCCGTAAGAAAGGTACACAGTTCTAGTTGTTGTTATTATTATTATTATTATCTTGGACAAATTTTTTTTAAGGAAATTGATATATACGGAGAGGGGGATGTAAATTAGTACTAAGTTACACAAAGCATTTACGACATACAAGCATGGCAACGATCCCGTCCAATTCACTCATCGTAATAATAAGTAGGTAAGTAAATAAACATATAAATAAGTAAAAGTTTTTCGCTTTATTAAATACAGCTTCCTAATTAGTAAATATTTCCATAACAAGTTAAAAGTACTCTTTAGTGTTCAGCCTCCACAATCCAGTTTCGTTAATCACCATCACCTCCTCACCTCATACCACCATAATTCTCCATATATAAGCAAAACAAATTTTTTGGTAAACTAATGAGCCACTGATATGACCGGTATCTCTTAAATTAAAGGGTACGGAAAAAATATCGTAATATCGTACCGTACCGTACTTAAAAAATATTGTACCGTGATTCCGTACTGTACCGTACCGCACTGCCACCCTTGCCCCCAGGCAAGAAAGGATCCCCTGGGGCCCAAATATATTACCTAAACATAAACTCAATTATCATTAAAGGAATTCGATAACTTCATCATCATGTAAGTAATGAAAGAACACACATTGTAATATAGTTCATAGAAAATTTAATAGTTAACCCCATCCTTACGTTCGGGATGGTTTTCTTTAGTTACAATCATCTTGTTTTATACAAAGTCGAATGCTGTATTTCGTTTTTTTTTTTTTTTTTTATGTTTTGGATAACTGGTCATCCGGATGATTCTTTGATAACACAATGGTTTTATTGCTGGTAAATTTCCTGTATAAGAGACTCACAAGGCAATGGATTATTATTATTATTATTATTACTGTAATTTTATGCCTTTCGAATGCCAGAGAACGGGCATTGTTTACAAACGGAGAGGCAGCGAAGAAGACGGTAATTTATTTCTTTGTTTTATATCATGTTATACGTCTTTTAGGAATTTGTTTTTGCACTTTTTATGCCTGCAGCCCCCTTAGGAATCCACAGTTACATTTCTAGGTGTTGGGGAATTGCAGCAGCCGTCATTTCAACCAATTCATTTGGCTAAGAGATGCATAGCCTGGATGGATTGCCTGTTACTAAAGGTAGGGAAATAGAACCATCGTGAAGTACCACAGTAATATTAGATATGAATATTCTGTGAACCTGAGGGATTATTAACTGCCATTTCGGATTTTCGGTGCTACAGTCTGCGGCCACCACACTTAGGCTTACTTTGATCTAGACCGGCTAAGCTTATATGTGTTCTTAGCTTCAGGAAAAATGGTATTTTTGAATGACGACACCTGTAGCCAATAAGTTTTACCTGGATAAAGATTGATGCCGTGATTTGCGTCTTACATCATAGCCTATAGTTCATTATTCATTGTTAGGTTAAATATTCTATGTCCTATTCGTCAGAATTTTCTGATAATTCAATTTTCTAACCGACAGCATCCTGACTCCCACATAATTTTTAATAACGTAAATGTTCCTATTTCCTCTGTTATTGATATTCTCGGTGTGACACTAAATACTAACCTAAGCTGGACAGCCTTTTAGATCCATTGCCTAAGAAACCTAAAGAAAACCGGGACTCCTTTACAGAATCCGAGAATTTTTCATAGATGAGCAGTTGACACTTTGTTATACATTAATTTTTAAAAGAAATTATTACAGGGAATACATAGTGTTAGTATATTTTCCTTTTAAATGAAAGGGGTGACGTGTTTTTCATAATACTCTTGTTTACCAAATGCACTCTATCCCATGCTTATAATCCATAGTATAATCTCTGTTATCTTTATAACTTGGCGTAATGATTTCTGCCTGTCGATGTAGTTACCCAATAAAGTATAGAAACCTTGAGTACAGTGACTCAAAAATGTATTGTATTATTCAGCTACATGGATATTGTATTTTCAGATACTGTATAATGCATGTATCTGCAAAGTAAACTTTTTACACCCAAATTTACCTCTGTGGATAGCTTGAAAATGCACTTTAAATTGATCAAAACTTAAAAAAAAAAAAAAATGAATAGGCTCACTTTGCTCGCCATCCCCTGGTCGTGAAAATTGGGCCCCTTTACAATATGTGCGTCCACCACAAATACATCTGTGGGCGCCCCTGTTCACGACAAGGACCATATTCTAACGTAGAGTTAATCTTTTGTTACAGCACATCACCTAAGTTTTACACCTGGTTGAATGAGCTGAATTACATGTGACCTGTAAATAACACTGATCATTCAGGCAGTATTTTAGGGAAATGTTGAGCTTAAACACTTTGTCTTGATGACCCTCATGCAGCCAATATGCACTGTTTTTAAACCTGTATCATATTCAGGAATGGAACTAACATATGTTTGCACTGTGAAGCTTGTTATCACCCTAAAAAAAAAAAAAGTTAGCTGGAGGTGTCAAATATGAGTTTAATGATGACAGTGCAACATTTTGGCTGCATTTGAAATTAGCTTTGGAGATTTTGTAAGGCCTCGGTGATTTATTCATATGCTACTATTGAAAAATGAGTTATTAACTAGATATCCTAATGTCAGCTTGCCCCATAGGAACAAGAGCGTATGGGCCTGGGGCTAGTGAAGTCCCGACATTGAAGGCAATTGTGACCAGCCACCAATGCCACTTCAAATATGGGGTTTGAACTTTAGGATGATAATGAAACAGAAAATCCACTCTGTATATATTGAAGAGTTTCTTCTTGCTGCATATTTTATAACAGTATAAAAATCCATAAAAAATACAAATTTTTACCTGAAAATAACTCTACTGTAACAGGTTTAACTCCATTTCAATCATATATCATGTAGGGTTTGCTATCAAATAATTTATTGTTCCGTAGTTTTCAAATTAGGGTGATTAAATATAGCTTTTTGGCCACTTCACAACAGGTTTCCCTTAAGATGAATCAGTCATCTGCAGGTAAAAAAAAAAAATGTCCCTTAGGACGGTCAGTAATTTTCATGTTATAATTTATCTGAGAAGATGTAATTTATCAGATAGAGCCAGAATTCCGGCGTCTTGAATGATGAGTGAATGGAAGTGTGCCCTATTGGAGTGGGCAAATTTGGGCTGTCTGGATTTGACACTCCTCACCCTGCCCTAGGCTGGGATAGGAGGTCCAGATGATGATAATTTCAGCTGCTGCTGTACTCACTTCCCATTGATTAAATAATGATGTATGCAAATTTTCACATGCATTAGTAGACAATTTTAACTGGTGCAGCATCATGTTCAGTTTTACTATTTGCAGTAATTTTAGCGTGCCACGGGCTTATCTAGGTCCCCCTCTTTGCAGAGTATTAGCCCCTCACTAGGGGGGGGGGGGGTATCATGGAAGCCCAACTCCCACTCATTGTTGCCTAGTATTGTGGCCTATAATTGTTGCTAAATCTTGGTCTTGCTCTTACTCATCCCTGGCAATGACAGTAACCAGTCATGACATAATTGCCTGATATAAAACAAATATTCAGTTATTGCCTCTAATGAAGTAAAGCAAACTCTTTTTCAACTGACATTAAAGATTATCACAAGTCAGATGCAACAAATCAAGTGTCAGCCAATTTGGAGTCGAGATTTTAGACGTCTCAAAATACTGTACCGAAGACCACCCTAATGTTCCCAGTTTCTTGGAGTTTCTCTTAAATGCTACCGGTAAATTTTAAGCTTTGTCATATCAGGGACTATGTTTTTATTGCACTTTTGACAGTCCTGCCAAATTAGGGGTCTCCATGACTCTCCATGATAAATACTTGAGTAGGTTATTTGGTTAACAGGGGGAGGGGGGGTTCGCCAGCTGCTAGGTCCATCTATAATCACACCCACATCAACAGACTTAACCAAACCTAATTCTAATACAGATGTGACACCAGACAACTAGGAAAACATCTCCCCCATCATTATTTACTAAGTACTTAATAAGGCATTTTGCTATGGATAAGTTACAGAGAATACAGAGAAGACCTAATTCGCTGTCAAAAACACACACAAAATGGCGTGGTACCTAAATATGAACTAGAACTGATATAACAGGCATATTTTCTTTTTCCTTCACCATTAAAACAGGCAAAGCCATTGGCCCTTTTCACCAATATGATTTACAACTTAGCCCATACTTGTTTTAGGTGGTATCAAGCTTTTGCATAAAACACCTTAACCTTCCCATGTGTTATTTATATACTGTAGTTTCAGTGATGCACCAACATTAACATACATGAGGATACTGAGTGCAATGTGCAGAAAACACACTAAGAAAAAGGTGTTATCAATTCTTCAAAGCATCGATACAGCCCAACTTCTGCTACCCCTCTACGCTAGGTAAATGGTGCTACTAAATCACTAAAGCCACCACAAATACAATCATTCGTATTCCATTCCTTCCTGCCAATTTTACACACAAGAGAATCATCATCTTATATTCAAGTAGCGGTTTGAAGCTTTCCTATAGTACCGGTGAAGAGTTATGATGACGTTACTTATATAGTACAGGAAAGCTTTGAACCACCACCTAAACATAATGTACGTTGCACTGCATGTAAGTGTTAAAAGAAATCTGCAGTAACTTACTCTTAACGCAGGTAATTTATTCTGTACAATGTACTTTTTTATATTCTTGCTACCCCACTATGACTACCCATTCAGTAAGAAGTATCCCGGACTGAACAAAATCATACAGTGGCAGGAAGAATAAAATTTATGAACAATCAGACTGACTGGGCTTAAAACTGCACTACACGCCTTTGTTTTGTCAGTGTCAGAGGGTGGGCAGACCGATTATTATTTTTCATTAATTTGTAAATGGCCATCACCCTGAAGGGGCATTAGGCCAGCAAGAATAGATAATCATGAAAGCCAAAATAATGATGTGAAATATTTGCATCTATTTCATACCAATATTAAGTTATTATTCATGATTATGAAACATTAAGTAATAAAGAATACATCAGTATACATGGATAGTACCAGGACAAATACTTCCTGTACTTAAACTGTTCCCTGCGGGGATTTGAGCCTGGGTCCGTTAGGACTGCAGGCCACCTCTCTACCGATTGAGGCACCGCCTTGAGGGGTTTCACCCCCTTCCTTCTTCCCAGCCCCCGCGGCAGTCCCCGAGGCTGTGCCATCCTCGTTAAAAATCACATTCCTGCAATAGCCATCGACCCCCTCCCAGTCTGAGGATTCAGGGCTGAAATTCAGGGAGTAAAACCTACCTTGGCGAACGGAAACCTCAAAGTTTTCAAGTTTATTGTTCGCCTACAGCCGACCTGTACCTGGGAGAGATTTTCTCCACCTCACAGTCAGAGGAAATATTCACAGGGGGGGGGACACGAATGCCCACCATATGTGCCTCGGATCCCGCAGTTCAGCCAACTCAACAGGACGCCACATAGTTCCAACCCCGACCATATCCCTCCTCAATAACACCAACACTCCTACACACCTACAGGAAGGTAGGCTGGATCTCTCTCTTGTTTCTTCCATCCTGGCTCCTCGATCCACTTGGGAGATCCACCCCACCTTAACGTCAGATCATTACGCCATCATTTGCTTCCTAGGAATCACTCCTCTCCCGAAACTCCCTGGGCCCCCTCCACGCTGGAACACGAAACGGGCAAACTGGGGCTTATTTGCAAACACCCTGGACCACCTCCTCACCCTAGACCCCTCCACTGACCTTGATAGCCACGCCAACCAGATCACTGAGGCTTTCCAGGCCGCGGCAGACACAGCAATCCCCATCACCAGTCCTCCAAAACACTACCACGAAGACCACTGGTATAATAGCCCTATAGTTAAAGAACTCAGTCACCAGCTAAACAAAAATGTAAACTTGCATCCATCACGATAATAAAAACCCACATTCTCCCCAAAAGAACTTTTGGGTCAGAAAATTACGTTGGTTTGTGCTGTACAAATCTTGATGTGGAACAGAAAACCTGCATGCTTAAATAGGGACATCATCAGATTGAAAGAATTAAAAGGTAATGAAGCAAAGTAGTTAGGAATTTTAAAAAAACAAAACAAAATACAGTCTCCTGGCAGTAGTTCACCACCCACTGAGACCTTCCCATCAATGAATTCCTTGCAGTAAATACTGTAAGTATATTTGGGGGATGATGAGTACGATGTTTGGCCATGTGGAGAGGATGGAGAGTGAGAGACTGATGAGAAGAGTGTATGCGAGTGGGGTGGAGGGGAAGGCCCAGGATGAGATGGAAGGATGGAGTGGAGAGGTATATGAAAGAGGGGAGTGTGAGCTGGAAGCAGGGCAATGAAATGGCAGGGGACAGGGCTACATGGAGGTGATTTGTTTGTAATCACCCCATACGGGATTAAGGCGTCTGGCAATAGACAGATGAGTTAGATTGAGGGCAGCCTGATGGCAGAGGAAAGGGTGACATATAGGCAATTCATTTGTAGCTACCTCTTATGGGATTAAGGAAGTTAGCAACATACAGGTCTCCCCCCACATTTGCAGGATCGTTATTCACGAATTTCTCTAGGAAGTCGCCAGCTACAGTTTACCCTAACTTCTTACCCATTAATTTTGTTATTACAGTTTTTTAAACTGTGGTTCAGTGTATATTTTGTGATATTTTATGCTGTTTTCAGGTCCAAGAATTTGTTTTTAAGGTCTTTGTGCACTTCCACTGGAGTCTGTGGCAGTCATCAGCAACAAAATTACCCTAAATTCTGATAACCATACCCTCTAACAACTTCATTATTAAAGTACTGTATTGTATACAGTAGTGCAGTATATGTTTGTGATGTTTTATGCTGGTTTCAGGTCCTTAACATGGTTTTTAGGGGTTTACAGGGGTAATTTGAGGATCCCCCTCATTCGCAGGGGCCTATGTCCCCTAACCTCCACGAACATAGGGGAAGACCTGTATAATAAAGACAGAATTCAGTCTTCTTCTCAACTCCTTCAAAGAACTTTCCATCGATGAAATCCTGGACCCCTAACTCCTCCAGGCCGATGCCAATAAGCCTGATCCCAGCCTTGTCCAGCCGTTGCGCCGGGAGAAAACAACCTCTTCCCCTTCTCTCGAAGCATACTTGTGAAGAGGCCCCTCCCAGCTTGCTGCCTTTAAACCCCGGCCGAACAACCCCTCCCCCAGAAGTAGACACGGAATGCTTCGGAGGCGTTCCGGAGGAGTTTGCCGTAATTTGTTTTATGTTTACTCTCGTGTGATATATTGCGATAATTATATGCTAAATCTGATAAATAACGTCTCCGAATCAGTCCAATGGTAGGAAACAGTTTTAATACTTGATACTTTAATTCTCGAGAGGGGTCCCAACGGTGGTTAGGATTACGGTGGCTAGAATTTAGCAGTTTTGTTTGGTGATTCAGTTAGGTTAGAGATAGGTTACGTTAGGTTAGGTCAGGTCAGGTTATCTAACAGACTTGTACACCATTCCACTTTTCATTACTGTCTTCGGAAAGGTAAGGCTGTGATTAGTATGACGGCAGTTAGAATTTAGATGCGACTTCCGTAGCTAAAATTTAGCTGTTTTGTTTGGTGGTTCAGTTAGGTAAGAAGGAGGTTAGGTTAGGTTAGGCCAGGTCAGTTTAGGTTAGGTTAGGTTAATACTGCTAGCAATGAACATATTTTGCGTGACACCACTGATCATCATTATGATAACACTATCAGTCCGTTGACGAATATGTTGTTTGTTTTGTTCCTGCCAAGCGATGTTATTCAACTTAGGAAAGAGTCGTAATATTTAAAGGGTTAATGAAGGCTGTGACCTACTTTGTCAATTTAGCGTGTTGTCCACTAGATTTTTTTTTTTTTCACTCCCATTCAGCGTCAGATTATATGTTATCTGCGAAAACTTAGTATACTTTCGAGATTTTTCAAAGAGTATACGATTTCTAGATATTTTGTACTGTTCCTTTTTTTTTTTTTTTTTCGTACTTGGCATTACTCTAGCGGTTTCTGACGACAGGTTTAGCGGTATTTTAAAGCTAACATTTTGCTACACTGTTCATCAGCCGATCCAAGTTTTGTAAACACTAAACATGGCGAGCATCCGGCTGTACTCCCTGGGACGTAAAGGTGACTATTTTGATGTGTAGTGTATAGGAAATTGGTTTTAGGCTAATTTTAACGATATTAATTAAAATGTAGTGAGTGGATATTGTAAGGCGATGAAATAATCACTCGTATAATCTCATATAAGCCTATAGTTACGAGTGGCGTAGTGGCTTAATTGATTTCTCCTTAAAAGATCAAAAATATGGATGGAGAAGCGGGTAATGTATGTAGAGAATAGTAATTTTGGTATTATTGGAATTAAACCCAACAGACAGAGAGGGAGAAACATATGTTCATTTTAGGTTATGCAATTTTAAGTCCTTTTCTAGTCTATACACCGCCGCAAATACACCTTTTATCGTAATACAACCCTGGTTAAATATACGGTTTAGTTTAAGGAACAGAAAGACCTTACCAGTTCAGTTCTTATTGTTACAGTTTATCCTATGTAGATGGTGTTTTTTTTTCTTGTTTTTATCCGTGTTTTGTTTCCCCGACGTGTGTTGTTTCGTGGATATAATTGTGGATAGTTACTGAAAGCTGCGCAGCTATAGTGGAATTAATTTAGTTTTCCAGGTTGGGATGCTTGATTAAATTACCATTTGTTAGGTTGGGTTAGATTAAGTCAGGGTAGGTTACATGGGTAGGGTAGGTTAAGGTAGGTAATTTTGGAATATTTGCCTCTAATTTTGATGTAATCCTTTTAGAATTATGATATCCATTTTCATTCATGTTAGCATCACTTAAGTATAGATGACATTTATTTATTTATTTATTTTTTTTCACAGCCATATTTTTTTTCTTTTTCTTAATTTGGAGAGACCCATTGTAATGAAGGGTTGAAATAATCCTTGAATATTATGCGGTAAGTGCTCAAAACTGTGAATAGATAAATGGTGTGTACAAGTAACTTATTATTATTTTCCAGAGTCAGATGCCCCTTTATTGACATCATGTATTCCAATTTCAGGTGCCCCCTTATTGACGTTGAGTGTGCGTAGTGCATCCGTGGCGCAGACTCGCTCCTGCTACAAGTATGTCACCCCAGAGGACCCCAGCATGGAGTGGCGGGACATCACCGACCGTGCCGCTGCTTCTGTTTTCTGGACGGAGCTGTTTAGAGGTTAGCCATGTGCCTTCTTGTACTTTTCATGTGCATTACTTAACCATTTCAGCCCAAGGACAATTTTTTTCTCTTTCCACCATCCTTGCCACTACAATATAACTTTATTTGTCCAGAGAACAGTCTTATAGTGAAGGAGTTAGGAAAGGCAATACTGTATTTACTCCTTGTGGTTAAAAAAATAAAAATCTTTCTTAAGCTGAATATAACCGTCTGTAGATACCTTGGCAAGAATTTGTTATAAAAAGATTTGCTGGGACTGAAGGGGTTAGTAGATGAATGAGTGTTTGCTTTAGTTGTGGTTATTATATTTTAAACCCGACATTGTGCAGCAGTAGTAGACTTTGTACTACATTCAGTCTTCATTTTAAGTCAGGGTTGAATATCACTGTGTCACACCTTTTTCCTGTGAGTAGGGTATGATATGGTACTTGCGTCACTTTGGAGATACAGTAAACTCTCAGTCGTCAGGCGTAATGCAGCCAAGTCCTCTGCCAGGTACGGCAAAATGCTGGATATTGTATAGTACCCCTCCTTTGGCTCAATATTTGGAGTTGAGCCGGATATTGCTTTACTGTCTGTCTCAAACCTGTATCCTAAAAACTTTCCGATGAGTAAAAGATGTAAATTAAGCATAAAATACTATTAAATAATGATACAATACAGTAATACACTGCCGGTTAGCAACCATTTACGAGCTGGTTGATACACCTCAATGCCGTATATTGCGTAGAACTGCCAGTTACATCCTGTTTCAGTGCCAGGTAGTGCATAATTTCGCCGCTTATTGCTTTGATAGAACCGAGCCTGAAGCCAGCAGCGCCGAATATTTTGACGACTGATAGTTGAGAGTTTGTATAATACAGTTCAGTCCCCAAAATCCGAATTCCAGGTTTCCAAAAGTATGAGTTTTCCCAGAGAATTTTGAAAGAATCAGTTTACTGTATTTAAAAAAAAAAAAAAATCAGTTCTCAGCATCATCTCATGAATTGTGTAAATTATCATATTCGTTAGCCATTAAAAAAAAATACCTCCTGGAATCCTTTGTGCATACCTCCAGAGGTTTGTGAACCCGTTTGAGAACCTGTGTTTTATAGTAAGTCATAATGGTAACCTTTTTTTCCCCAGGTGCGGCAGTGACACTTGGGCACATCTTCAAGGAGCCGGCCACCATTAATTATCCATTTGAGAAGGGACCCTTGAGCCCCAGGTGGGTGAAATTTATGGTTACATAATTTATTTCCCCTCACAACAGTGTATAGTGATCCTGGCAGAGTGACCACTGTTTTTGGTTCTCCTGAAGAGCAGTTGATATTGTAATGTGAGGAAGTTTACCTTCACAAAGGAGGGAAAATGAAAGATGATTCTTTAATTCTTCACTTTGGGTATCACCAAGCATTATTATTCAGCTTAGGAGAGATTTAATAGTGGAGTCATTAGAACTACCATATCTCTATTTAGCCTACACTTTTTCTAGTGTGAAATCTTGTATTTTGTTACCAAATGTGGTTAGAAACCACTGTATTGCCATTTACCATGTATGCAGTAATATTTTTGTTCTGTTTTAGCTGTTGCCATCTGATTTATTTATCTTTGTGTAGACCTCTTGTAGCAAAGGAGTTGTAAAAAAAACATGGGTGAGAACAGTTGTTGATATACCGCTGTTATGGGGAATATGATTCAGTGAAGTTAGTAATTATATTCTTTCTTGTCCAGATTTCCAGTGTTACAATAGGCTGGGTAGGATGCAGATAGTGAAAGAAAAAAATCATGCTGAGTGAAGCTATCAACACTGCCAAGTGAATTTGACCATACATCATTATTTAAGTACTGTACTGTACTGTACAGCATTCATAAGTGATGCCATCCTTGAACATGCTAAGCAGCCCACCTGTGTCACATGTGAGATCTGATGGTTCAGTTGGCGGCAGAGTTAAAAAAGGAGTATAGCGCTTGCCCTTTGTATCACAACATACAGTATTTGTTTTTTCAGTACTATCACTTGTACGTTCTTTTGCTTCTTCAGTTTGCTGCTAGCTACAGGTTAATGATTTCCCAAAGCATCTTGAGTGTCATTGTAACTATAGTCCTTTCACCTTAATTGGGCCAGGTTATCGTCTTTTGTGGCTTATTTTGTGTAGCTCTGTGACAAAATAAGACCGTGTTGTGGCTCTTCAACTTCCCCATAACACTGCATCGTGACTAGCACTATATTTTACACATTATATCATGTTCTACCTGTGTATCTATAGCCAGATGCCATAATCCCATAAGGGGTGGCAGTTGACACACAGGGAACACGTATGGGTTGGTTATATGGTTACCACCCAGCATCATAAATGGTTTCCTGGCTTCAGGAAACCAGTAGGCTTGTCACTCAATGTAAAACCACCTGAAAAGGAAAGAAAATAAAAAGTGACAGGAAAGATGGGACAAATAAAAAGAGAGCAGAGCAGACACAGAAAAAAGAATGATAAAGGTCAAGGAAGAAGTAGGCAGCACTGCATCAAGTAAGTGGATGATGGTTGCTGCTAAGGTAGAGTAAAAATGATATAGTCACTGTTATATGCAGCTTCAGGAACTCCATGGTCATCCCAGAAGAGAGTGAGAGTAATTGTGCTGATTGTCAGGTTTTGAAGTTATTGGGCCTGGGCAAGGTGGTGTACTACAGTGCTGTGAACTTTTGGTTTAGCCTTAGTATTTGTTTCTCCGTTTACGATAATTTCTTCACTAACATTCATGTAAAGCTGACATCAATTGCCCCTTCTCTGTACACTTTTTTTTTTTTTTTTGCATCGGATGGAAAACAGATGCATGGCAGCCCTCATTGGCCAGGAAGATGATGATGATGTGTGTGTCAGATTCATTATTCACAAGCACTGTTTGGTGACTAAAACAGTAGTAATGATGTACAAATGTGATATAAATTATATGAAGAAGAGCTGGGTAGCTGTGCAAGTGTTTCTCAGTCCATTCTTCTCTCCTTGCACATACTGTACTGTATTGTGTCCAGGCTCCTAGAACTGGTATTGACTTTGACTGATTTGGAAGAGACAACTTTTGTAGGCTTTCAGTTTTTTTTTTTTTTTAAACTGCCTTTTGCTGTTTGAGTATTTACTGCAGCTTGTAACTTTCCACAGTGTATCATAAGGCTTCCTTGCTTAGTGTATTCTCCATAACCCTCATTATGTAGCATCAACACTTTCATCTTAACCCCTTACCCCATACGGGACTAAGGCGTCTGGCAATAGATATACTGTACAGCTGGAACACTTTCATCTGCGGTATCAATGAGGTTACTAAAGTTTTATCTATGGATATTATATTCCCTGTATAAATTACTGATTTTCCTAACAATATCGGTGCTTCCCCATTACTAGTTATTAACACTGTAACTTCCTTATGTCATACTGGGTGTGTTATACTGAATGTAGTACACTATAGTTTGTTCACTGTTGGTCAGGTTCCGTGGAGAGCATGCCCTACGCCGCTATCCCAGTGGTGAGGAGCGCTGCATTGCCTGCAAGTTGTGTGAAGCCATCTGCCCAGCTCAAGTAAGTTAGAGCCAGCAGTTTTATGTTGTGGATTATGGATGTGATAGGAAGTGTTAGGAGAAATACATTGAGGTGGTTTGGCCATGTGGAGAGGATGGAGAGCGAGAGATTGATAAGGAGAGTGTATGCGAGTGAGGTGGATGGGGTGAGAGGGAGGGGGAGGCCAAGGATGAGGTGGAGGGATAGAGTGGAAAAGTTTATGAGAGAGGCGGGTGTGAACTGGGAGGAAGGCAATGAAGTGGCATTGAACAGGATGACATGGAGGCAATTTGCTTGTGGCCATCCCTTACAGGATTGAGGCGTCTGGCAGTAGATAGATAGTTTTTCATATGTACACGTCAGCTACACACAAATGCATACTGGAGTAGAAAGCTGCATAGGCCTTACCAGGAGACATTTAAATGTGACATGGAAGATTGCATAGTATTAATTATGCCAGTGACCACAGACCACTGCTGTAAAGTTGAATCAATGCCTGTGACTACTTAGCCATTGTCACATGGCATCTGAGTGTACGTGACCTGACATGTACTGTGTGTCATTGAAATTTTTGCATATTTCAAAACTAAGAGTGCAGGTGTGCTGACACATATAATTTTGTATGTAACAGTATTGAGTAAAACCATGTCTGTGATTACCAGCTGATGGTTGTGCATTTATTGCTCATTTCCACAGTAAAGTGTTGCTATGGTGTAGGTAATGGCCATCATCATCCACTCACTTAATGTAGTGCTACCTACTTTTTCCTTCACCTGTATCATTAGTTTTCTGTATTTGCCCTTCTGTCATCCTATTTCTTCCATTCTTCGTTCCACTTTTTATTACTCTTCTTTCCACTTCAGGTCGCTCTACAGTGAGTGATAAGTCATATAATTTCTTGTAACCCAGAAAACCATTTACAATGCTGGTTGGTAACCATTTAACCAGATAAGAAGGTGATGTGGAGCTGGCTATGGTGTCCCTGTTACTAGGTTGAGAGATGCAAATGCTGAGTCCATCAGGGAACCAAACCCAAGGGAGCATCAGTTCACTGAATGGGATGACCTTTCAGGGTAGTTGTTTGTCTGCAGTTGATGGGTCTGCTCAGTCAGACAGACCAGAGTTACTCAATAGCATCAACTGTTACTGTTTTAAGTATGCCATTTTAGCCAGAGCATGTTTGTATGTGTACAAATCTTTGTTATGTGCAAGTAATGTACACTGTTTTCATAGTCAGACATAAATTTAAGACAATTTTCAGGCAATCACCATTGAAGCTGAGGAACGTGAGGATGGTGCTAGGAGGACAACAAGATATGACATTGACATGACCAAGTGCATTTATTGTGGCTTCTGTCAGGAGGCATGTCCTGTAGATGCAATAGTTGAGGTAAGGCACCATTGTTATGCAGTATTTGGCAATATATGAGTACATTATTGCTGTGAATAAAAATTGAATGTTTGTGTGACCATTAATTGTCAGTTGCACTCTTAGTTCCATATGTACTGTTTTAATAGTATCATGTGCAACTCTCACTTTTCAACAAAAAACATGTTGGCACTCAATAGTAGTCAGCTTGCCAACAGTGTGGTTAAGACAACAGCACTAGAAATAGCACTATGGGAGTCCGCATTATTGGAGATGGAGCCTGTGGGGAAAAACAGCTTGTGATCAGGACTCCCCACAGACACCCTGAATACTCCCCCACCCCCCCACTCCGCCTACTTTAACCACCTCAAACTGTTCATAACCCCCTCCATTTGGTCACATTTTGTTTTTTTCTAATATTCTTGCAACCACTATGTGATTTTAGGTGATTTTATTCCATGTAAGACAAATTTAGTGATGGGTAACTGAAGGCTACAGCTTAACGTCTCTATTTCAAGAAGCCTCTCTGTAACAGAATAAAACAGTCTGGTAGTGTTGTTGGTGTAAGGAGTAGGCTGTAGTACCAGTAGAACAAGGTAAAGCTGGTGATAGGAGAGCTGGAGCTTCTGTTTCACCAGCCGTCATGACTAGCTTTCGTCCATCCTCTTTTGCTGCTCTTTTTTGTGTTTAAGTAATATGGGGAGTAGACCAGCATACTCTCTTGTACATTTTCTTCAAACTGTCTACATCAAACAACATGCACATTACACACCACACTGTCTTCTCCAACATGCTTGCATGTATTAGCCTTGGTCACCTAATGGCAGCTCTCCATGCTGCTGAATCTCTGGCAGCTTCTCTGTTCAATTCTTTATCCCTGAGTTCAGTCTGTGACCTTGTCCCAGGTCTTTTTTGGTCTGCATCTTGCAACCCTACCCTCATCCTACATACCTCTCACCCACTACACGCAGTTGTCGTCCTTCATCCTCTCCACATGCCCAGACCATCACAGTCTACCTCTTCTCAGCACAACACTAATACATTCAAATCCCATCCTTCCCCTTCTTCATTTGCAAATGTGACCAATCTCCCCCTCCCACCTGTCATTCAAGGACACACTACATATTCATTTAGTCGTTATCATCTCTGTACGTTTGAGCCTACGAATATGCTCTTCCTCTACTGCCCAAGTCACGCTACTATATAGCATTACACTCCAGATGCATGCTACATACAGTGACTGCTTAGTATGGTGGGTAAGCCCACTAGGAGAGGCAACAGCTCCCTAAATTTCCTATCACTCCTTACCTTAGCCACTGAGCTAGCTGTAGCCTCCAGCATATAATATGTATCTCAAATAGCAAAACTCCTCCACACACTTAGGCTAAGAGACTTTCCGGCAAGAACAATCCTTTCATGCCTTTCAGTCTGTACATGCTCTCCCCGACGCACAGTACACACAAAATCAACATTATTTTGTGGTCTGTCTCTAATACCACTACATCTCTTATGCACCCACTTATCACAAACATTGCACATCTTTGTGGCAAACTGCACATGGCCATACACTCCCTCTACTTTGACTAGCCCTAGATATTATCCACACTTATTTTTTTCTGTATTTACTTTCAAACTCTTGTACCCCATTCTATCTCTCCACTTCCTAAATCATTCCCCTGCCACCCTCTCATTCTCTGCAGTCAACACTCATCAGCATACATCTCCCATGGGAGCCCAGTTCTGAAGTAATGTGAGAGAGCTTCAAGCACCATGATAAACAACATGGTGCTCAAGACTGATCCCTGATGCATGCCATCATTCACCACTCAAAGCTCAGTTCACTCACCTGGGTGCAGGTACCCTTGTACATTGCCATAATCACTCTAACCAGCCATGCCTTGATCCCAAGCTTTCTCATTGCCCACCTCACCACCTGCCTAGGAACTCTGTCAAAGGCCTTCCCAAGTAAACAAGAACAAAGTATAGCTTTATCTTTTTTCCTACCTTTATATATTTTTCATGAAGCTGTCAGACAATGCATATTGCCTCAGTGGTTCCTTTGCTTGACATAAACCCAAACTGCATCTCATCAATATTCACTTTTTTTTTTTCATATCACCATCCAGGACTCTCTCCATTACCTTCATCTTCTAGTCCAAAAGTGTTATGCCCTTATAATTTCCTCTGTCCAGGGCATTACCCTTCCTCTTAAACACATCCACAATCACTCTCTTTAGCCAGTCATCTGGAACAACACATTCATATACTATTTAGTAATAATTATTATCAAATCAGTAACTAAACCCACTCTTATATCTCCTGATACCTTCAGCATTTCAGCAGTCAACCCAGATACACCAGCTGCCTGCCCTAACTGCATCCTGCTGATTGCCCTGCTCACAGTAGCAGCATCAATCAAAGGCCAAGGGCCAAACACTGGATCTGCTGACTCCAAACCTTCCCTGTTTCACTCAAGCTCCTCATTCAGCAGCTGCTTTGTAATGCTGTCTCCGAAACGTTTAATATCCCCACTGTCCACCACTTCCTTTTCCTCATTCTTCATGCACTGCTCAATTATAATCTCTCTCTCTCTCTTTTTCCACCTTAAATACCACATTCTTGCTTTTGGCACTGTTAAGGCAATCCAGTACAAGTTTCTGAGAGTCAGATTTTGCCCTGTATACCTCATTTCTGGTTCTAAACTCAGCAGCCAAATATTCCACCCTGTGACCATCCCTTTGTTATTCCTGGGAAGGTCTTCTCTTCTCCATAACAGCAGCTTCTTTACCCTCATCCCACCACCATGTTTCCTTTCCTTGGTGGGCCCCTTGTCCATCCACACACTGAATCAGTAACTCTAAAGAAATTGTTCTTGAGAGCTTTGTACTGCTTATTTACTTCTGTCCACAGCTCCCTGTTCAGCTACCGTTCTGTTCTTCTTGCCATAGAAGGCATCCCTTACTACTTGGTTTTTCAGCTTCCATATTTTTTTCCTGGGTGCATAGGCCCTTTTCTTCACTACATGCTCCTTTAGTACCATGTCTTGTATCAGTGTCACTCCCTATAACTTTTAATGTCTTGCATTAACCTCCTATTAGTCCTCTGACTAGGATGAAGTCAATCTGGCCACTGTTACTCCCTGACTCAAATTAACTTCTCTTTTCCCAAAAAGCATGTTGCACACACAATTATTTTCATTGTCTCCCTGAACTCCCTGAACTCCCGTATCCTTTCCCTTTCCATGCGTATCATACCATATGTGCGTCCTCTGTACACCCCTTCATGTCCTTGGGTTGCTACACCCACACAATTGTTTAAATCCCCACCCAACACTAATCTTGTATTTCCCATATGACCAACCACACTTTTCAACTCATCCCAGAATCTGTCCATTTCATCATTGTCCAAGCCAACTTATGGAGTGTATGCAGATATTACTGTAACCAGCTTTCAAAACAGTGTTTTCAGTGCTATAATCTTTTCTCTCACTCTTAATACATTCACTACATTCCATCTATATCTCCTTGACAAGCACTCTCACACCACCATGTCTGTCCACACTTCCTTTCCGGAATAACTTACAGTCCTCGTAACAATCATCCATGCTGCCAGTCCTACAAGCCCTTCTTTAGCAGACATCTACCTGCCTCTTGCTCAAGGCCTCCACCACTTTTCCTCCTCTATCCTTCAAACTACCCACATTCCAAGATGGTACTATACTCTGAACTATTTGGGTGATTTAATTCCCTTAGACTTGCTTTTAATAAATGGCTTCAATAAAAGAAAAATAATTGTAATAAAAATAATCTCATTGTGATCCCAGTGGACTGCTTGAAATTGGCAACTGACTGGTTGCTCCCATAGGTCTTCTGTTAAGGTTATGTTGAAGGACAGTCTGTGATAGTGTGGTGCACATGGTGTGATGTGACTTGGGGGCTGCATTGCAGTGGGCAAAGTGAATTGTTTGCAAGTTGTAGTTTGTATTGTTATGGTAACAGGGAAGGGTGGTGGTCACGTCATATCAGGCTAGATGTACTCACTTCTCTCTAGGTTCAGAAGTTTTTTGAAGGGTGTATGTCTGGTGATAGATCTTGAAGGAGACTGTTTATCTGGTAGTTTTGAATGGCTGTGGTGGCTGTGTATGTATTTCTGGTTCTGGATCCTACCGTATCCCACCCTAGGGTGAGAGAGGAGGTCTGGATGATGATGATGATGTGTTTGTGAATTATAGTGCTGGGTGGAGGGGGGATGATGTTGAGATAAACTGTGTTGTGTTCGACAGATGCATAAAGTTACAAGGGTGGGATGGGTTTTGAACTGAAGCAGCTGTTTGGAATTGTAATAAGCACAGCTGAGAACACTGCACTGTACCTAACCTGAACTGTAATGATAGACTATACCACATGTTGGAACTAGACAAACCGCACTCACCCGACCGGCTTTACGACGTGAACTCCCAAGCCTCCCAGTTGCATACCACAGGAACCTTCCGATGACGTCATCACTCGTGACTTAGCAGATGTGTGCATGCGCACACACACTAACACTCTCGTCCTCTCTTCTTAATTTGACAGAAGATTCCAAGGACGAAGCTGGATGGTCTGTTTGCGTCTGATACATACTATGTATCCAATACATAGACTTGTGTGAGTACCATCAACACCCGATACACACTATGTATCCAATACATAGACTTTTGTTTAATTACCATCAAGACCCAGTCTGTGGCCACATACCGATATGTGATGTCTCTTAAAGTATTATAAACTTTCTAGTCTCGGCTGACTGCTGCACGCAGCCGCTCGGTCGAGACACCTTTCTTGGTGAGATAATCAGCCAGTTGTTGTGATGTATCCACCCAGGATACCTCATCAATCTCCCCCCGCTCCAACATGTCCCGCAACACAGCAATATCAATGCGCAATCTCCTGTCTTCTACGCTCCTACAGGAGTAAAGGGCGTCCACCAGACTCTTGTTGTCGACGAAACTCTTTATTTTGATCTTTCCACATCCAGAAACCTCACGCAATATGTTGGCGAGATATACAGCAGTCTCAGCACATTCAAGCAGCGCCAACGCCTCAGCAGATAAGATAGATCTGACGACCCTCCTGATCTTCCTTGTCTGCCAGAATACAGGACATCTTGCCTCATTAGCATCTCGTAGGAAGATCACAAAACTTCCCTGAGATCCATTGCCTACAAGGTTGGCAAATGAGGCACCCGAAAAGCACTCTATATAACAGTCCTCGATCGGCCCCATTCTTGGAATGTATAGCTTCATGTTGTCAGTCTTCACCCTTGAGATCACCTTAATGAGTCTAAGCAAATCCGCTACGGTAGCTCGGTTGCTATTCACGCTCAACTCACACACATCAAAGGCAATATCTGGCCGAGTGTGTGTGGCAATCCAGTTGAGTTGCCCAGTTAATGCTCGGTACTCCTTTTTCTCAGACTCGGACAGCTCCCCTGATTTTACTGCTGCACGATGTTTACTCAGCGTGACTGGTTTCAAGGATGAAGCATACTGGAATTGGTCGAACGTTATGCTGCCATCGATGTTGGAGATGACATTGAGACCAACGTATTTGAAGGCTTTTTATTCTGAACTGCCGATGAGGAATATTTGACTCAACCGATTTATCACTTGCTGTTCAAACTCATGTGTACCAGCCCAAAGGAAGTCGTCGACGTAGATGCATACAATGCCTTCGACTTTGCCACCATTGCTCCAAGAGAACAGCGCTGAATCCAGTGATGATACTTTAGCTCCGAGACTCAACAACTGATCTTTTACACGCAGATACCAATGCCTAGCAGCATCACAAAGGCCGTAAACAGTTTTCTTTTGTCTCCATAATTTACCATTTGCATATTCAGGCAGAGGATGTAAATGAACAACTCTCTCAATGTCGTTGCCTTGCAGGTAGGCAGCTTTCACGTCCATAGTGTGGCAATCCCACTGGTTGGTGGAGGCCAAAGAAAGTGCCAAACGCACTGCTTCCTTTGAACAAGTAGGCGAGTCTTTTCGGAGATCCACTGTGTCTTCCTCAAATCCTCTGGCGACTAAGCGGGCCTTAACAGTAGGCTTTCCATTTTTCAGTTTTTCTGTCACAACCCATCGAACGGTTATGGCACCTTGCCCAACATCATCTACTTCCTCATACACATCATTATTCTGCCAATTTGTGATTTCATTTTCCTTAGCACATAATACGGCCTCAGAGTTGAAAAGAACAAGCATTTCTGTGTCATCATCAACCACTTCCCATTCGCTAAGATCCTTCTCCAAATCTATCCAATCAATGCTGCCATCAGAGTCCCTCTTCAAATTATAGCAATGTTTGTACTTTCAAGTGGCTTTACCTGCCCGACTTATAATCCTTCCAGACACCAACTCTCCACTTTCTGAATGTATTCCCTTTATATGTTGACCAACAGAAACTTTGGGAAGCTGATTAATCGGAACAGAAACTGTGGGAGGATCATCGATTGGGACCACACCATCTTCCGACTCGTCATCTGGTGGATAGTCATTCAACACTTGCGTAGGATCGTCATTAGGCTTCTCCTGGACAACATTTTTCTTCTCATCACTGCTGACATCACTTTCAACTGTAGTATCTTGCTCTGGCGCTCGCGCTAGACGACATACGTGCACTCGCACGCATACACCGCCGTGTCTCACCAGAATTTGTTTCCCATCTCTGCCTATTACAATTCCGGGACCGTGCCACTCATGACTGTCATTTCTTTTGTAGAAGACTTCATCTCCATTCCGGATGTCGTTTAGGTCACTCGAACATACGTTGTGCCGCAGAGCCCTAGCCAAGCGTTCATCTGATTCGGTCTTTATAAACTCTTGTCTAGCTAAATGAAGAGCGTTCAAGTTGTCTCTCACAATTTTCGATGGTGATGAAGGTTCCAAGGCTGGAGGATCATTTGCGTACACATTAGGCAGGCCAGGGTTTTGACCAAAAACAAGTTGGTTAGGAGAAAAGCCTGAGTAGTTGGTGAGAGCATTTCTTGCCAATACTGCCCACGCCAAGGGCACATCCAATTCACACTGGCTATCAGCCCATTATCTTCCTAACAATATCACCAATGACTGCATTTTGACGCTCACAGACTCCGTTGCTCCAAGGACTCTCTGCAGACGTTGTCATGATCTTGATATTGAAGGCCTCTCCCAATGCTCGCATTTCCGCATTATTGAATTCACAGCCATTGTCTGTAAGAATTTTTCTAGGTGTGCCAAACACAATGATCCAGCTCCGAAATATTCCTTTGATAATGGTGGGCGCACACTTATCTGCGATTACTATCACATTACAATACCTGGTCGCCAAATCAACAAGGACTAAGAAATAATGCCTTCCCCAAGCTTTTAAATCCATGGCTATGGCTTTGTTAAACTTAGATGCCATGGGCAGACTGACTACGGGTCGGGGCTTGGCTTTCTTAAATCTGCAACAGACTGTACAAGCATCAGATACAGCCTTGACAGCCTGTTCCAGTTTTGAACTTTTAATTCCCGCATCTGTGATCAGTTTAATTAGTTTTGCCGATGTTGGGTGTCCAAATTGCCTGTGAAGCTTCAAAGCGGTTTTTTCTGCATCACCCCCACGAGTTGCCAACATGATTGTTTCACAAAATTCATGATCTAGTCATAAGGAAATTGGAAGTAAGTAATGGCCTGAAGATGAGGACTTTAAATCAATGATAGTTCCACAAATTTTGACCTGATCAGTTTCAAGGTTAATCAACATTTTTGCTTTTTTCATGGAATGTCTACTCAACATTAAGGGAATATTGCAGTCCACAACATCAGTCACGATGGTTGCACGCATATTTCCAATGTAGCAGGGCAGAGTAACACGTTTGAGGGAAGAAACTGTGACACCATCAGCAAAAGTAAACGTTGAGGATGATGCTTCTTCTTTTACAGCATCACGTTCATAATCAGTGAGCTCACTTAGATAGCAATTGATCCATTCAACTCCACATACAGTTGTAGAACACCCTGTGTCTAGAAGAGCACATCCCTTAGATTCTTCTACCAGAGTCTGTGACTTACCTCTACTAGCGGCATCATCCGCATAGCCCATAAACAACGACAGATGCACTGTTTCAGAATTCTCTTCTCGACTGCCATCGTTTTCGTATGCATCCAGACAGTCACGTGCCCAATGAAATCTAGAATCACATACGAAACGCTTCGATACCTTTCCGTCATGCCCAAGTGGGTTCTGCCTCCTGCCGGTGGATGAGCATTGGGGAATTCTAGCAGATACGGTTGAACATTGGCCACTACCCTGACGTCGATCACATATTGCACCACCCCGCAACATTCTCCGTCCTCGTCGAGTACCTCTAGCATAAAGCGTTTTGTCACCCTCAACTTCGTCACTCCAAAATACTGGTTCGTCTTTAATCTCCCGGGCGGACACCGATGCCTGGTTCTGCCTGCCAATTTCACCAGCAAAAATACGATTCAGGGCAGATTTCATATTTTCGTATGTCACCTCAGTTATCGCGGACATCACTAGTTGTCGTTCACTGTCTGAAAGTCTGCATGCAGCTAAGAGCATAAAAGCCATCACAGAATTTGGCAGTGCCATGTCCTGCTTGGTAAATTTGAAGTAAACATGCTCAAATTCTGTCACGAACTCCCGAATGTTCATATCACTGGCTCTTCTGAAGTTGTACAACTCATAAAACGCTGCAAACTGTCGACATCCTTTGTCCACGAGAAATAAACCGTCTAATTTCTTCAGCAGGGTCTGAACACCATCCTTCTGCTTTAAAACATGTTTCAATCTGCAAGGACGCCACCCTCGCTTTCCCAGACAATGACAGGTGAATAGCTAAAGCTTGTTTTTCTGCTGCTAGGTCCGTTAGTTTGCACCAAATGCCAATGTCTTTTTCCCAGCTCTCATATGCAGAATCATTTTCCAATTTTGGAGGCCACTTGGTCGAACACGACGCCATTCTCGAACTACGCTCTGCTACCAAAATGTTGGAACTAGACAAACCGCACTCACCCGACCGGCTTTACGACGTGAACTCCCAAGGCTCCCGGTTGCATACCACAGGAACCTTCCGATGACATCATCACTAGTGACTTAGCAGATGTGTGCGTGCGCACACACACTAACACCATATACAGACCACAGCATTACCTCACACCTTCTTCATCAACTAGATCATTCACACCATCACCCAAACCCATGAGCCTCTAAACAGCTATGTGGCCTATTCTTTGTCAGATGCAGCCTTCCAGTAACAGATAATGCCATATTTGAACCTGTGGTCTGCATTGTTGTGGATTTAACAATATTGTGGTAACTGAGGACCTAAAAGAATGATTCCTGCATTAAAAATGATTAGTGTTAAGGGAGAGTTTGTTTTAGGTGAGCTGACTGCACTGGTATCTGTGTGTGAGCGAATGTTTGTTGCTTTTACGTCGAGTCTAATGTAGTGGAATCTCATGATCGGCAGAGGTCAACTGCTTCTTGCCAAATCTGCTGAAGAGACAGTTTTATGTGTAAACAGTGTAGTCATGACACTGGGCAACATATACAAAGGAAACTCTACCTGTGCCCTGAAAGATTGTATGAGAGTCAGAGATCAACAGCACTCCATGGCTGTAACATGTAAGTTCCCAGTAAAGCATCCAGTAGTAATATGGAGTCTTAAGATCAACCTGAAATCCTAATGGTAAATCTACAGCCCCACATCTGACACGCCAGGAAGAATTTTATAGTATTTCCTTTCTTCCTTAGCCATCTTCCCCCGCCCCCTCTCCCCATCATTTTTTTAATTCGTTTTCCCATCCACAACATAATTGCAGATACTGCCTTGCAAATGGTTTCCTGTTTTTAGTGTCCAGAATTCTTACTCATGCTTAGTTAGTAAGGTACTTATTAATATAACTGTACTTTTCATTTGGAGACCATACGTAAAAGGTTAAAGCCTGCTCTGATGAGCCACAAATGCTCATTCTTCACCATAAGAGTTTGGTCACCTGCAGTTAATGATATCGAGATTTCATCGCTGTTGAGTTTTTACATAGCTCTCCTGTCATTTTCATTGCACAAGTTGTAGTTTTTGCTGGAACTGTCAGATTAACAACTCCAAAATGTTTTCAGGGGCCCAATTTTGAATTCTCAACTGAGACTCATGAAGAACTGCTCTACAATAAGGAAAAGTTATTGAGTAATGGCGACAAGTGGGAACCAGAAATAGCAGCCAACATCCAGGCTGATCACCTCTACCGGTAATGTTCTTGAAGGAAAATATAAATCATGTAACTATGAGACATCAGTGTAGCTGCAGAGTGGACTGGTTGTATGTCCTTGAAAGTAAGGTGAATATATAATTTCCAGTTTGTATAAATATTTAATGTAAATAAACTTTAGTGTTTCATTTGTTTTCTTTTGTTCAACTAAAAAAAAAATGTACCAGTATGTGTAGAGAAAATCTTTTTATTAAATAATCTGATTTGTGGTGGTTCATAGAGCATCTACAAAGTACAGTAATATCCAACCGGGCAATCATAAGCTCAAACAATGTGCTGTATACTTGTGTCACTCAGAAAGTAAACAATCCATAATTCACCCTGATATGAGTTTAGTTTTTATTAAACTAGTAAAAATATAAGCAATACATTATCCCCCAATATGACATAAGCAATACAAATGTTGATGAGAAAGCAAATATTGTCCTAAAGGTGTCATGTCAGTCTTAAGCCACCAGGTGTCGAGTAAGCCACCACATCATGAGAGGCTGTAGGCCCGACATGAACAGCAGCAGGTAGAGGCGTCGCTTGTTGCCAGCACTGTATGCCTCCATCCCCGAGTTTCCACCTTGTACCTGCCACCGCAGGGTACGGAACTGTTGGCACAATGGTGGTGCTTCAAGAAAATATACCTCAAATGAAAATTTTTGCTTAATTTCAAAAATTAAGTTAACTAAAAGAAGACCTTACTATATTTCATGGGTTAATGGAGTGTTTCTAACCTTCTCAGAATAAGAAACTCTTCCTAGATTGAATAAAATCATTTTAAAGTAAGAAGAACTTGGCAAAAAAGACCATCAAACTTAGAGGGCCGATAGTTCCATTAAAACTAAATGTGTACAACTGATTCTCAGTACAAGTAATCTTTTATAACATTCTGCTTATTAAGCCAACAATAAATTAAAGAAAAATTGCCATAAAGCTTATTACCAGTTTTACTCAATTTCTAATATCAACTATGCTGTATAGAAAAACTAATATTTAACATATCAGTGACTTAAAATAAGGACTGCCTGTACTACCATTAGCATTACCCACCCTTTTATTTGCTACATGTTATTTAGGAGCATCAGGGCCTGGGAGTAGACATTTTGGTTCAGATATCCAAGGTGAGAACAACCACTTGTCTCTGAGTGACATTATACAAGCAATAATCCCTGCCACCATGTGGATTTAAAACCTTAAGAGTCACATCTAGATGGAGCACCCTAACCTACCAGATATCTACCTAACCCCTTCAGTACGATGACAGTTTTATACTGTAGTTTATTCCTGCTTCTACGAAATCATTTTATTCATCTCAGGAGGACGGCTGCTGGGAAGAAGAAATCAAAGAGTGCTATATTTAACCACTGTACACTGAAATATCTCTGATGCTTAGTAAAGGTACCTGGTGGCAGCAAAAATTAAAAAGAATGTACCTGGATTGATTTTTTAAAAATCATCATGGGGTGTTTTAGGCTGGGAAAACAGAGTAAGCACGAAAGAATGAAAATTATTAATAGTATGCCCACTAAAATAGGTTAAACACTTACTGACACACCATTCAAGCCCCCCAAATCCATGAACTCAAAAAAGCCTAACCAGCTACAATTTTTTTTTAGCCATCCATCCATCATCAAATTCCTACATTGCCCCATGAGAAGCATAGAAGCCCGGGGCTGGGAAATTTGGTCCTGCCATTTAAGATGAGAAAATACTATTATTTTTTATTCTTTATAGATGTTTTGCACAATACCTGCCAGATGGTCAGTCCGTTGGTTATCAAATAATAAATGGGGCACTTAATCCTTGTCATGTGCTCCTCTGTACATACTTCATCCAACTAATTTGATCCCCTGTCAGTTCCCTAGCATGATTAACTTCCATACTTTGCTTTCTTGCATATTCATACAATATAATAAAAATATGCCATGAAAGAGCTTACCATAAAGACAACTAAGCTGAGACTGCAGTATGCCAGCACACAGTAGTAACCCACACTCTCCAACAAAATACCAGCCAGCAGAGCAATGATCATCCTGCGCAGGTAGAGTAAATGCTCAGCACTTAATATAAACATGACACCCTCACCTCTGTCATCTCAAGTATATTATATATTTTTGCACTCTCCAACAGCCTTCATTAACCCCTTCCCTACTAGAAGGCTCTCCTGAGGTTAGTAAAATCAGCTGACGGGCAGGAAAAAAAATATCTTGAATTACTTCACACACTGACTTTTAAAAAATTATATTATACAGAGATAAAAGAAAAGGTAAAACAATTGTACAGATACTGTACTAGCAACAGCTACAAATGCTTTCTGCAACAATGAACCCACAATGCAATTTTAACACTGGTTAAAAAATATATATATATGGACAGGGATACCACATAGTGGCACCAATATGACCAGGTGGTGGGAGCTGCCAGGTTATACAAAAGTCTCTCAACTCTTCCTTATCCCCCAAAAGGCTGTTGATGGACTGCAGAGAAGAGCAACTTTGACTTGCAGCCCACTAGGTTCATGTTCAAATATGCCTGTCACTGCAACTACTACTACTGCATACACTTCTTGTGTCAGCAGCCAAATCATTATCTCGTAAAACCTGGATATAATTTCTGAATACAGTAAAACCTCGATATAACGGACTTCAGTAGACCGGAATTCGCTTTTATCGGACTTGAGGAGCTACCGGACTAAACTCCTATATATCGGAAAAAGTCCGATAAAGCCAGAAAGCAGTCCGGACTGCCTGACCACTTCAGCTATGTTCACCACAATAAGACAAGTAAAAGACATGTTTTTCAGTGCACAGTACAGTATTATTATACCATTTGATTAATGCAGTGAAGGTAAAACACAGTACAATACTGCAATGGTGGTGAAAACCACTGATGCAATCCGGACTAATGTCTGATATATCGGAAAAAGTCCGGATTAGCAGGGGTAAGACCGGATGTCGCTTTTATCGGAATTTCGCATTTTTCAGACTGGCTTTAGCCCCAATTAGTCCGTTATAGTGAGGTCTTACTGTATTATCCTATACACTCAACCCCTGCTATCACACCTAATTGGTTACAGTAAACCAGCGTGATAGCTGATTTCGCGATACCTGAACTGAAGAATCAATGGGAAAATTTCTAATTGGTTTTTCAGTGGCCTATTTCCCTAACTTTTAACCACTTTATGTCTACGATTTCCAGCCAATCTCTCCTCCACCATAAAATAAAGCGTTATTATATTAATAATAACATTATAATCAATAAATAAACAACATAAAAGACCATCAAACCTACTTTTATAAGGATTAAGGAAGGTTTGGGTGGTTTGAAGGGTCTCGAGGCTTGGGGGTGGCTTAATTCCTGCCGTCACTAAATAGGAAAAAAGTGCCTATCTTTAATTTGAGAACTCAAAGTTGGTCAACTTCTTTTTCATCTCTGAATGATCTCTTTGTCAGCAAAACAACAGGAATAATAACAACATCAGTTTTACTCAATGCTATTAGGATGAGAAGTAGTGAAATACAGAAATAAAAGGGTAAACAAATGGTGTGGATGTATCACCTACGTCTTGGGACTGAATGTTATTCTATTTTTCTTTAGTTATCGATGGGCTTTATTCATTATTCATTTCATATATCATGATGGAATTCAAAGAAATTACTTATTTAGGATATATGCAACGATGTTTTAACGCGAAATGTTAGAGCAACATGGCTGACGATTGTACTGTACATACAGGCATTATGTTGGGATGGAGCTTGGGTGTAAGTTTAGTGCTTCGGTGCTGACGAAAATAATCTGTGATTTGACGCTGGTGTAAGGCATTCATGCAGGCATGGTACTTGTCCTCATAACCTTCAAGGGCTTTATTAATGTAGGATATGCACTGTTCACTGTTGATAGTGGTATCTTGCTCGAAAATGTGACTTACCTGGCCACTCAATCAAAGTCTTGATGTCGCACCAATCCAGTGCGGCGTTCACAACCCGGGCGCTTCAAACTCAATGCGTGATGCGTGATAGAGTTCTTGGGGTGCATGATAACGTGTTTGGTTGTGTATTTGAGGTGTGCGTGATAGCAGATAAACGCGATAGCTGAACGTGTGATAGCAGGGGGTTAAGTGTAACTCCCATGTATCGTTTCATTCTTATCTGTAAAGCTGTACTGTGTCTAAATAAGAGTAAATTAACTAAATCACTTCCAATTAGCCTATGATCTTTTACTGAAAGTTAGAAACAAAACATTCTACTGTTGGTGATATATGAACCCACACAAAAAAAAAATGAGAACAAAAATTTTCTGGGTTACCTAATAAGTGGAGATATTCTATACAAAAGCTAAATGGTAATCTTATGGTGTGCATTCTGGCCAAGTAAAGTGACTCCTTTACAATGCAAGCATATGTATTTTGGCTGCATGACACCTACTCTTGCTGGCAACTGAAGCCAGGTCATAGAGAGAGGACAAGCTTTACACCATATATTTTTTTTTTGCTCTTCTTAATACCCTTAAATATAAAAAAATCTTATTTTCCAGCTGACTACTCTCTCACATCTCCTATCCTCAAAAAAAAAAAAAAAAAGTAATGAATAACATTTCCTCCAACATGCAAAAATGAACTACAGTGCAACAGTCTGAGTAATGTGATAGTTACACTACACTAAAGAACTTGTACTATATATACTTAGCTTTACAGAATGGTTAAAAATTTTCCTCTGTTCAGACATGAAGTGTGTACTAACCCAACATATTTGTAAGATGAGAATGCCAGGAGGTCAAGGTACTTGATGTTTGTCTGTATGGCGGTGATGTAGAGTGTGGCCAACACCACTAAAATCTCCAGTACCAGCCACACCAGCGCAGAACTCGCCTGCATCCCCAGTACATCTGGCGAAAATCTGAAACCACCAGGACATGCACTACATCTTGCTGAAAAATCAATTACAGTTCATATAATTTCTGTGCTTCTCATGTACCTTTTTTCCCCTATTCATCATCCACTTTCTTAGCTCTCTGCTTTTATCATTTGTTTTAAACTGCTGCATGCTGTTATAGTCATACAATTTTCACTTTACATAATTTCAGTGATGGGTAACTGGTCACTCTCAGCTTACATATCTGGACTAAATAGCTTACTCCCAACCCCACAGTCCTTTATGGAATACAAAAGGTCAAACCACTAGTAATGACAGTGGGTGTGAAAATGCAAATGAATGGTATGGACTGGAATACTTCAGCTCAGATGTATGATTAGCTATTTACTAATACCGGTAGTGAACAAGATCTTTGGAAACTTGCTCAGAGTTTTGTAAATACTGTACTTGTGAATGGTGATGTCTAAATGTTAATATACACAAAAATACAGTGGAACCCTGGAATTCATACACCTCTCTACTCGTACAACTCGGTTTTCGTACAGCTTTTTCGTCCAAAAATCTCTCCAGTTTTCGTACAGCGACCCGCTATTCGCGCTAAGGGATGCGGCATCGTAGGTGCTATGTGGTCGCCAGTCCTGCTTTGTCTTCTGCTAGCTATGCATCAGTCATACAGGCTCCATTAAACTTTGTGATAAATTATATATTTTCATTAGAAAATTGTACATAATCATGGGTCCTAAGAAGATTCGTGAGTCAGCTGGAGCTAAAAGAAAAGCAGTGAGAACAACAACTGAGCTGAAAAAAGAACTCACTGCAAAGTTTGAAACTGGAACCCATGCCTCCGATCTTGCCATTCATTATGGTATGGCGAGATCTACCGTTTCGTCCATACTAAAGAACGGATTAATGCAAAATACAGAACATTGTTTCTTATGGAAAAAATAATTCGGTTTTCGAACAATTTGCAACTCGTACAGGCTCCAGGAACTAATTGTGTACGAATTTCAAGGTTCCACTGCAATGGTTAGTGAAAAAGTTCCTCAATGTGCAATGTATTTCTGAATGCAGAAACCTTTAACTGTACGGAGATTTCATGTGGCCGGTGCTATACGAGGGCCTTGATATGGAGTAGAAAACTGACTGACCTGCACAAAAGTGAGCAAAGGGCACCATACTAAAAACAGGGCTTCTTAAGTTGGTGAAATACCAAGTACATAGAAATTCATGACTCTTAGATGTGAACCCAGTGAACTCCATACTAAAAATGACATTCTCCTGCAATCCACTACCTTCTTCTGGGAGAGATGTTTGTACAACCAGACAATTGAGCTGCCCGGCTGTACTGGTGCCACCTCAGAATTTTTGTTTTTTCCCCCACTGCCAAAGATGTAAAGAAGTCTAACAACCACAGGTAGTGTTACTATATGGCATGGTAACAGACACATGGATACGAGCAGCGATAAGTGTAATGTAAGTCTGCATAAAGGAGGAGGTACGGAAGGCTAAGATGATATGATATGGTATATGTGTGAGAAACCAAGGTCTGGAAACTGAAAAAGGAAATGATGAAGGGCAGAAATGAATGACTGAAAAATGTATTACAGTACAGGTACATGATTTTTATATTGTGATAAATGAGTCTGACTGCACTGCAACTTACATGAAGCTGGACCCCCCCCCCAGTAAAATTTTAAATGCTTCGATGATAAGTGAATAACTCTAAGGCCCAAACTTTAGGGATTCTGTAATTAGTTTTTTGTTTTTTTCTTATTTCTGGATCCTACCAGCCCCACTTACAAAAGTATACAACAGGATGATGACAATAATACAACCGTGTCTTTTCATGTCACTCTACTGTATGAAGAGCTGATACAGTCGATTTATAACTTTACAACTAACAAGATATCTTTGTTTACTGGGTCTCGATACTCTTCCTAACGTAGCCTCTAATCTGTGATGCATATATATAATAGTACAATTTTCTATATGCTCTATAATAAATACAGCTGCATTCAAATTAATAATCTGTTTTGAAGACAAATCATCACAACTGAAGATTAGTTCTTTTTCAACCATGCCAAATCAAGCAAGGATTTACATTACTAAACTAATGTTATCAACAAACTTAACAAGCGCAAACAGCAGATATGTGTTTCCTGTGATTCCCCTTACCTTCATATATTGGGGGATATTAGGGGATAAAGGAGCTGTTAAATCAGAGGGTGGGACACAATAACATAAACCCAAAAAACCAAGCACTGGTCATGTCCTGTTTACCTCAGCAGCGCCTCAGGGCATTCACGGCAACTGTGTGCAAAATCATATACTGTATAAGCATTACAGAATTAACCACTTCACTGCAAAGATATAATAGCTTAAGTTATTCTTGCTAACTCCAGATATTTTATTCAACTTGGGAAAAGACCTCTCGTACAAAGGGATTACTGGAGAGTCTATTTTACTCTCCCAAGCTGAATAAAATCATCTGAGACAGCAAGAATAAAAATTATATCCTTAGGCTGAAGGGGTTAAGGAAGAGTATATCATGAGATGGAACCAAATATAAAATGGCTAAAATACAGTATCTGGGAGATGAAATGTTGTTTTTAATATCTTAGTGTCTCTCTTATTATCTGTCAACCTATCAGGAAGCAATTACGATACTGTATATGTGAGGCCCTCGACCGCAGAATGGATCATACACAGTTTCTAGGTGACTGATGATATGGCTTCTATTTTACATTTTTTTAGTAGCATGGAAATTAACTTTAAAACAACTTGCATGAAAATATATGGAAATCTGCACTCCTTGTGATTTTGTAATAATGATTTGGACTTGATAAGGGTAACTACCAGTAAAGCAGTGGATAATGTAATTCCTAACCCTCACTGAATTGGCCTTTAAAAACAGTGATGACTTTTTTTTGTTTTTTTTGGCTTCATTATTTCTTCATTGACAACCCAATACTGATGTGCAATGCATTAAAAAGGTTGAACACTTTACAAATGCTCGATAGTACTGTACTGTACAGCTCACTCTAACATAAATGAATGATTCTGCTGGAAGGCCACAGGTGCAGAGAGAAAGGAATAGAAATTAGTTATCTGAGTGGAGCATGTGGTGTTACACTGAGATACACACACAAAAGAGGAAGGCTGGGAGTGCTGAGGTGAATGTGTCAGAAGTATCCAGAGTTAGCCTGGCCATGTGGAGAACAGAAAATGAAAAATTGCTTACGAGACTTTATGTGAGTGAGGTCAAGGGGGGGATCAAGGAGGTGGAGAGGGTGGTATGAGTTGGAGAGAGGACAGTATGATGACACAGAACAGGGTGGCATGGAGGTGATCTGCTCATAGCCACCCCTTCTAGATATGTACAAAGAATCCAGTACCATGAGTTCTGATAAGGATGACCTGGATTCATCTGTTTCTGAACAACTGTACAACTTTCCCATTTTTTTATTTGCATTATTTTTGGTTTCTAATGTTTTGCATAATTTTCCTGATACTCACGAACTCTATGGTAGACTGGCATTAGTTACATGGCATAAGGATGAATGGGAGAAATACATTAAAAAAAAGTGACTCAATATCAATCGTAAACCATCGAAGTAGGTGGCCCTCCCTCACACACACAACCAACAGTTAGATGTATTATAAGTTATACTTCTGACAGGGATGTGACTCAAAAACAGTAATGAGAAATCACTCTGACAGTTAGAAAAGCCCTCGTTGGATAATACAGGTACATCTTAAGACTCGGGTGGATTACCTGATATGCCCTTCTGCTACTACGCGCCTCAATTTATGAACTGGAAGAGTATTGTATATTTTATTTTGATTATTACCGGCATATAAGCAATAATATAAACACATACAAAATGGATGGATGGAGTGGAGAGGTATATGAGAGAGGGCGGTGTAAGCTGGGAGCATGGCAGTGAAATGGCAGGGGACAGGATGACATGGAGGCGATTCCCTCACAGGATTAAGGCATCTGGCAATGGATAGACAGAAAAAAAAAACATCAATTAGCAGAAATTTCTAAATCACAACTAATTACCAGTATGGAGACGAGGAGTGTGTGTTTTATATGGTACGGTCAGAGGGAAAACATGATGATAGAAGTCTGATGGTAGGAGGGGTGGGGTCGATGGATATGGTAAATGAGTACAGGTGTTTAAGGAAGCAAGGTATAGAAGCTGAAGTTAGGGAACTGACAGGTGATCGAGTTAGCTGGAAGAATTTCGTACGAAGAACACAAGGATATAGCAAATCTTTCCTTTGTGACAGCCCATGGAATATGTTGTAGGATATAAGAAGTGCATCTAGGAAAAAAAATAAAATAAAAAATGTGCAGATGGCTTGGCCTGTGATGTGGAGCCAGATTTGGAGGGGTTTGAATGGTGTTTAAATGACAGTGTGGCCCATTTAATAAGGCCTGCTTACAATGATTCTTTCACATCTGTACTTTCTTGTTTATGGATCCTAACTTCTCCCAAGCTTAGGTGGGACAAAAGGCAGGATGATGATAACATGAACAAAATGACAATGATGATGATGAACTTGAGAAAATATATGGTAATTTCAGTACATAAGTATCACCATTCTATCCTCATATCCCTTTAGTACAATGGGTACACAGGATCTGAACACAAAAACAGATGTATGAATCATGGTGACTGGTTCACACATGCATGACAAAGGCAGGCACCTCTATTACCATTACACGTTTAAGCTGCATTCTGGGGGTCAGAGTTCAAGGACACCAATTTCTGTCATTGGACAAAACAAGAGATCCACCCCCACTTATACCTGGTTCATGGGTATAGGTGAGAGAGCCCTTAGGAGTTTAACATGATAAGTGCAATTGAAAATTACTTCTGTTGGAGTGCAGTACAGTACAGTGAGTCCTCATTACAAGTCAGGAGTATGATCCAGTTTATTAAAACTTACAGCTGGTGCTGCAAGCAATGAAAATTAGGAAACAAGTTTTATAAGCAGCAATGGAGCTCTCATTGGTAATTTTCTTTTAGTCTATTGGAGTGCATATAAAATATTATGTAAACATGAATGCCAACACTCGCACAGGAATGCAAGATGGTTTCCACACAGATACAGTACACTGATACACTGTGCACACTGCTATAATGATTAAGAGACACACGCAAAAATAGGATCTCAAACTCTGCATATTTATATAACATTTGACCTCATAAATCCCTTTAAATTGCCTAAATAATTTTAAAAAAAGTGTCTGGGGCTATTGGCCCAATGAACAACTGTGCCAAATTTGAAATGAACTGGTGAAGAAATAAAGAAATGGTGGTTAAAAAAAAAAAAAATGGAAGAAAGAAGAAAGAAACTGAGGAAATACAGTGGCTCTCCACATTTTGGTGTGGCCCCTGTTTAGAGTATAACTCTCATGTGTTGGGAGGATCCCCACATACAGCCCTTCTCAATAGCGTGGAGTCAAAGGCTTTTCGTCTCATTAACTCTCCTCCTCTTACTAGCTCCCTTCAACCTCTGTCTCTTCGCCGCACTGTTGCATCTTTATCTCTTTTCTATCGCTACTTCAATGGCCACTGTTCCTCTGAACTGTCTGCTTGCATCCCTCCACCTCTATGATGGGAACATAGCACCCGTCTAGCAACTAGCTCTCATCCCTTTTCTGTCCAACTCCCTAATGCAAGAGTTAACGGTTACTCCCAGTCCTTCATTTATGCAACTGGTCAACTCTGGAACTGTCTTCCTCTGTCCGTATTTCCTACTTCCTATGATCTCTAGTCTTTCTAACGCAATGTGTCCAGGCATCTCGAAATGAACGGATCTTGAATTTGGCTCTCTTCTGTATTGTTTTTGTTTATTCTTGGAAGGAACAGAAGGCCAATGGGCTTTTGTTCCTTCCTTCTTTCATTTAAAAAAAAAAAAAAAAAAAAAGGCAACTTACAAGGACTTAGTGTATAAGTGTCTATTTAACAGCGCATAATTAAAATTTACAGTACAGTAAAAATCTAAACTGAAAGCAACTACAGAAGAAAAAAAATTACAATGACCCTCACAGTGAAATGCATAGGTCTTAAAGAACAACTATAAGTCTCTGCACAACAGAGTACAATACTGGACTGGCTGGCTGAAATGGCTGAGAATGGCCATAAATTTCAACACAGAAGAGTTCATGTTTGGACTAACCTCTCCTGAAGTCCAAGGCACAAACCAGCCACAAGGATATAGGTGACAATGGCCATGATGGGGATGTACAAGTCCGGTGCATTGACCTCGTGGCGGGGCTGCACCGGCTGGTCCTGCTCATACCTTACACTCCAGTCCTGTGCAGGAGGATGCAAGGTCACACATTTTTTTCATCATCAGAAACAGACACTCCATTATGTAATCATCATCAGTATCTTATTAAAAACCAAAAGGAAACCACACCATCCTTTTTTTACACCAGGATGTGCTCAGGAAGAAACAGTTTCTCACCTGCTGGGAAGGAAAACACTTATATGCAAACATACATAGAAGTGATGCTATGTTTTTCTAAAGGAATCCCCATATCAGGGTTAACCAAAGTAGAGCTCATGTTTTCTATGGACTGAAAGTTAAACCAAGAGCCAAAACCAGCTAATTACTTCCTAAACACTGCTCAAAGCTCTTGGGGGAAAAATAAAATCTGAGATGTATAATAAGATTTGTTATAATGTAAGAGTCTCAGCTTGGACTTTAACTTTTTACTGATGACTGAATGCTTCCTACCTAAGAGTGGTGATCATGTGGCCAATTACCAAACTTGTAGCCACACTTCGCTCTCATGGTATTACCTTTTAGGCTTGATGGTAGTCATCTGTCTACTCCCTAACAGCTGAATATTTCATTTTTATATTGAGAGGAAGGGGTAAGCTGAAGAAGAGTTAAGCATTGAACTCATTTTTTTGTTACTGCATACCATTATTTGCCTTTCATAATCAGGTGATCCAAATCTGTCCAACATGAAGCATCTTACCGAGTGAGTGAATGGGAAGAAGAGCAACCGCAGCTTTTTCACAACATACTGTGTGTCAACTGCAAAGTAATACTTGATCTGGCTGGTGCTGACATATTTCTCAAGTTTCTTGTCCATGTACTCCCGACCCTGACTAGCCAGAGACTGACCATACTGCATGGCCATATTTGCTACCATCGGGTCCTAAAAAAAATGAACACTGGTTATAATATAAACATCATCCTTCTAACCCTATTCCCCACTGACATATGGAGTAGGTGGGATCTACCAGTAGGACATACACCCAAAAACAATCTTATCAACAGGGAATCTGACTGAAATAATCCATGCAGGCATCCACTGAATAAAAAAGCAGCTGCACTATATCATAAATATCCTATATTCACACTGGATGGTAATCTCTGTAACAGGGATTTTTTTTTTTTTTAATACTTCACTGAATTTATAAACATGAAAAGCAAGGAAACCTCAAAATACAAATCTCCACTACTCTTGTGCCGCTGGATGATGAAATAAGAAGAAGGATTTTGTGTATTTTGCATAGCTACTGGTGTTTAAAAGAAAGTAAAAATCAGAACACAATCATCCACTTAATATGGCAGTCAACGAATGGGTTCTAGTGTACCCTGGTTTGCATTTTTTTTTTGCCTATGGGGTACAGTTACGAATCTGAAAGGCCTGAATGATGAATGCGTACATGTATCTTTTGTACAGTATATCTGTTTCGTACAGGGATCTGAAGCTAAGGCATCATACTCACAATAGATATTGTAAGTGACTGGCCTGGGCCCTGTGTGAATGGTGGCACTACACACCTGTCTATAATCTGTTGGGTACTGAAACCAAGTAACAAATAACCACCCCAACTGGAGACATATCACTGGACTAACAGGCATGATTCTCTTATATAGCAATGTATTATCCCATCATCTTCAAACATCTTGTTGAAATTCACAACTGCATATAACGCATGACCTCCACTGTATCTCATCATCTCATCAGCTGTGGTGGCTGACTGGTTAGCACTGCTAACTAAAAAGCCGCTGGCCCGTTAGCACCAAGGTTTGAATTCTGGAGTGGGCAGCTGGCATCACACAACTCAGATGTCCATCCACCTTTTGTGAGCTGGTAGGTAAAATGAATACCTAAGGTAACACCTAGGGGGGTAGTTGTGGTAATCTGGATGATGCAGTGGCCTTGTATCTCAGGATATTGGATGTAAAACCCACCACAGGCTAAAAGGCCTATGTTACAGAGTTGAACACTGCGACTTAATACTTCAGGACATGCCCCACCTTTACATTTACCTAAAAAAAATGGAGTGAAGTTGAGTCCAGAACAAATAATAGTGACAGAAATACTATGCAGCATTTCCAGTGAAAAGGATCACAATCATTCATTCACTACTCATGTCTTTATGATCCTGGCTCCACGACACAAGCAACACTACCTGCACTTTTATATTTTACTTATAGATGCACCTGACATACTCCGCTGGACAGTCATTCCATCATCAGACTACAACCTTTATTAAAAAGGAATGTCACAGCCTTTGTATCTGTTTCTCTGTACAATTACTTCACAATGTCTCCTTCAGCTAAGACAACATTCTGTTTCTTTTATATTACACCAAAATAGTGAAACATTCTGCTATTATTCCTGGCCAGCATTGAGAATCATCTAAAAAGCTACTGTAGAGGCTGTATAAAGGATTTTAAATATAAGACACTGAGTACATGTTTGGTAATAGTAAGAATACAATATATGAAAAATGTCACCATACTGAAAGTGTTAAATGCATACAAGAAGGCGCTGGTTTTAAAGACCTGGAAGATCTGTGTGCCGGGCATGCCTCCCTGGTAGCCACTATAACCTCCTTGTCCCACGGAGCCAGGCTGGCCAGGCGGCATCTGCTGCTGGTACCCATAATTCACACCACCATACTCTGCCAAAACAAAATGCAAGTCATATTACCCATCAAAACTTCCATAACCTTCATACCACAACACTCAGCTAATCCTGCCCCTGTGCAACTCAATCACAGTCACTCAGGCTGTTAGGCCATAACATTTACCAACCCCTTCATTGGTATTACTACAATCAGGTACCATGTTCCGACTACACCACGATAAATATGATCGCCACAGGGAAATACTAACAGTGAGAGATCAAGCTGATAAACACTACCACCAAGAAATCAGAAGAAAGAACAAAAACCCATTCTGCTGAAGGGTCTAGAACAAACAACTATCGGTATGTCCCTGGTGGAGACTAGTCATCAGGGCAGGGAATTAAAAATAATAATAATAATAATAACAAGAACATTTTTGGCAAATATCACAATTATTGTGATAATTCCGCTATAAAAAAAAAATAAAAAACTATGGGTGGATGCCTTACTGCTTGCCTACTGAGCTGGCAGGACTCTGCTGCTTTATAACAAAATTCTAACATAGCACACCCAACTTTTCCTGCGCGTGGGTGAAGACTGTATTTTGCTGTGGCTAATGTTAGGAGAAATTCTCCTAAGGAAATATTTTACATTTTGTTATGGCTAATACCAGATGCTTTTATTAAGTTCTGGAGACCCCTGGCATTGGAAGACCTTTAAATTAAAGGATTAAATGGGATAAAATGAAAGGGAGCTTCCATTACTGTACAAACAAATATACAAAACTAACAAACAAATGTAAAAATGTTAACGTCCATACTTGCTGATCATGACGTATTATCATTAGATCCTCAGGGAACGGGGATAAGGAATACCACCCATGAAACCTACACTAAATGGGTAGGGGATCAGCTATCTTTGTGGTAACCTCACTGACCAACATTTGTTAGGTAGGAAGCCTTGTATAACTGTGGGCACAAATACAGTATACATCAATTTCCTAACTTGTACATCAAAAATGAGTCAGTGAGTAAAGCATTACAGATTAATATTTAAGATTTTCATAACAGATCAAACAGTGGAATGATATTACTGTCTATCTATCTATCTATCTATGTATCTGTATCTCTACTCCACCTGCACATCTATGAATCACAGTTGTGGGGGGAGGGGGAAGTAAGGTGGCAGATGTTACCAAGAGCTTCTTTTAGCCGACTTTGTGTTCCTGACAGACAAAAAACCCAATATCTCACATGGCAAAGGGGGAAGGGGCTAGCAAGGCTCTCTGGTCTCAATGGGTCCTCTTTCCCTACTGTACCAAAGGAGAAGGAAGGGTGTTTTGTGCTGGTAAACCACTTGTAATGGCAAGGAAGTGTGTTGTGGTGACCAACATGAAATGACAAGTGAAACACAGCTATCATTTTTGAATAAGATATTGTCATGCTTTCTACCACCTTTAATCCTTTTACCATAAGAATGTCTGTTTTTATATTCATGCCATCTCCATATGATCTCATTTTTATCTTTCCTAAGTTATCATCTGGGGTAGTAAGAACGAAATATTGATAATAATAGACAATATAACATTGTGAAGAGGTTCCAGATGGCAGATTAATCACACCCTTCATTACAGAAGACATATGTTGTACTCATGATGATATCTGTTACCAAATTTAATCTAAATCTATGGGTAGGCTGATGAGATACCTAGCCCAGACAAGCAGAGAAGCTGCATGATCTCCTCCCAGTTTCAACAGTAAAGGTAATAATGACCATTCCTACAACACAATACTGCTGAACAATAACAAGAGTACTGTATCTACTACCATATCTGACATGGTATGCTCAGTACATATCGGCACCTTGTGGAGGGTATCCATAGTTGTGTGTGCTGGTGTCGTCAAAGAGCTGTGGTTGTGGTGGTATGGGCTGGCCATAAGCGTCATACTGGTTCTCATACATGTTGCTGCTGCTGCTGCTGCTGCTGGGTGGGGCTGTCCCACCACCTGCAACTCTTCGGTCTCGCACCTGCTCCCTCGAACGTGCTTTAGGTAAAGTATACAGCATATAATTAGTCACCAGTACAGTACATAAATCATCGCATTATGGCAACATGCTATGGGAATGGTAATGAGCTTTTTATTCATAAAATATAATGCAAAGTACAGAATGTGCAACATTTCATATACAGTAATTAAAAAACAAAGCCAGCAAAATCCTTCCTAGAGGTTGCTACATTAATATAACATTAGAAAATACAAACAAGAAGACAGAAAATACATTTACCTGGGATAAATTTTGTATCAAAATTATTCTAAGAACAGTACAAAATAATATAATGTAAATAAGCAAGCTCGCATATAACCAAAACAGTTTAATACAGCAACAAAACAAATGCACATCTAGAAACGGTGAAAAATGTGACGTTTTAAACTGACATACACTACTCACATGGTACTGTACAGTACTACAGTCTATAAAACTGATGATACAAAGGAAAGAATTTTGAAAATCAACTGATTACCGCACACACATTTTCTACAAGGCATTATCTCAGTTGGAAAAAAAAAAAATGGTTCATAAAAAAGTTATATGTTCAAAAGACACAAAATGCACACACACACACATACATACATACATACACTCACACACACACACACACACACACACCAGATTATCACATTAAACACTGTATCCGCTGCATCACAAAACATAAGCCTCACCTTTTAACCCTTTGAATATGAGAGTGACCATTATGGATTTTATTTTGACTAATGCCAACCCAGCCGCAAGATATAGGTTATCTGTTATCCAAAGGCTTAAAACCATCCAAAGAGTTAAAAATTTATGAACCACTTCAATCTGGCAGTTACAGTATGTTTAGGCTATTCTATTCTTGCTACAATTAAAGGATTTTGTTCACCTTATTTAGGACAAATTTTTGAGGGATTTGATGCACCAAGTAATCCACACTAACAATCTGACAATAACAAAGCACTCCTAAAACTGAATCACTCCTAAAACTGAATAAAATAATCTGCAAGTAGCAAGACTAAAACAAAATACAGCACAGACTGAAGAGGTTAGGTCCTTTGAGTATGAGGAAAAAACAGTTAAGGAATCAGTTTTTATTTTAATCAGCTGAGGTCCACCTAGATCTCGCCCCACTGGTTACTATGGTACCAGGGTATCACAATATGGTTTACTGTTCTGTTATACTTTGGCACTTTAAGGCTGACAGCAAAAGCTAATTACAAGAGTCTTAACACTGAAAGTTTTTGTATGATTTTCAGTATAAGAACTCAAAAATTATCATCATGCCTTGGAAAAACTGTATAGAAAACAGGTTTATATGCATTTGCCTTCCATTACATTAGCATTCTTGTATGTTTTGGCACTACAGTTGGCAAGTCCAGCACTAAATGGCAGAAGGGGAGGAGGAGTAACTGAACACGGCACAAGAGACCCCTGGATACATCACTGGAAAATACTGTCTGCTGTTTGGTGATTTCCTGTTAGCTATCTGTTACCTGTGCTATCATTCTACTGAATAAAGTACAATGCTGTACTGTACTGGTAATAAAATAGTGTCTTATTCTCAACTAAAAATAGCTACAGTATTATAACGGCTTGATTAAACAAAATGCAACTCATGTTTCTGGAATCCATATGAAGCAATTATCAGACGATGAAATAAACAGCAATCTGTCAAAGCCCAACATCCACCTCTCAATAATGATGGAGGTACGTAGGACTGCCACAAAGCTTGGAAGGGAGAAAAGATCATTTCACGTCAACAGCAAAGTCAAGATTAGAGATGCAGAAAACTTATGTACAGTACTTAATAAATTCATACAAATATTTCCCGTAAGTTTTCCTGCCACAGGTTTACATGCCTAGACCAGCTGCTTGGTCCAAATTTGCCCTGCATGAGTATGTTTCGTTGTGTGTTTCGTTTTTGAAGGCTGCAACATGCTTGCATGCGTCGGCCTTTTTGGATTGGAGCGTGTAGCATTTTATGACCGGATGCCCTTCCTGAAACTACCAATGACCCTTGGGTGGATTCGATCCTCCGACCCTACGGCCAGAACGGAGCGCTCTAACCCACTGAGCCACGGCTGCTACAAATGCAATCTGTCTCCATCATTAAACTTAACTCTATTGGGTTTCAGCCCCAGTTATAGTACGTCCGTCCTAGAGCCAGCCACCCTTGTGCTGGCCCGCACCTTCATGCCACGATATTTTTCTTTGATCAGTCAGTGTAAATACACTTTTCATGACAGAATGCTGGTTTCAGTGTCTTTTTAAATCTGAATAGTTGTACTTTATTACAGTATTTGCTAAGAATAAATTATTAAAGATATATAAATCTGGCACAAACTATGCAAAACTACAATAAATTAGCTCTACAAAAATATACTGTATACCATAGTTTACGGCTATTTATACATGTTACTGCAGGTAAAGCAAAATAAAAAGGATGCACAATTTTATCTGATTCTCGGCTGCATAATCGCTTAGCAATCTTTATCTTTGATCGGTCTCTGTAAATATGCTTTTCATGATAGAATGCTGGTTTTGGTGTCATTTTACAGCAGAACAGTTGTACTTTATTGCAGTATGTTCAAAAAAGAAAAACAAAGAAAATAAAAAGTTAAAATGACAAGTGTAAGTTATGATACTTAAATGCAATTTATGATGAATATATTATAAAAATATATTAAAATGATGCAAGAACACATCATCAGAATCTCTGTGGTTGAGTTTCAAATGACGCATGAATGCATCATCGGAATCTCACAGGGTTTAGGAACGCATGACAACTGCTATTTGTCTGCCTCATTACTCCAAAGGAATGCTTGATATGCCTTTCATGAGCGTTGATGATTAGTCCACCTCTTACCTCAACTTTGAAACCAAGTTAAGATAGTCCCCTTTGCTTCACTGAACATAGCGGCAATCATAAAGAGGGGTTGTCTCTTCCTGTGTGCCACGAAAGTCACCATACCAGGCAAACGAGACATCCTAACCTTTAATAAGGATACACTAGAATCTTCTGCAATTACATATTAATCTGTCAGGTATTCCATCACTCACTGATGCATACTCATCTCACCAACACTTCGAGTCAATATGCACCAAACTACTAAGTTCAGTTTATACCATATTTATTTAAGCACTACTATCATGACAATCTTATACTATGTATGTGAATCAACTCTTGACTGTGAATAAATGGAAAAATGGACTCACTGATGTGGGCAATCATATATTCACTCATCTCTATGCGTTCCCCTGCTTTAGCTATGAATGAATGCTTGGACTCATTGAAATACGGGATATTTCACTGCAAATTGCCCCTCAACACCGGAAAGACACGCCTAAGCTTAAATATACTGTCAGGCACCGGCCATAGTAAGGCGTTTACAAGTTTTTCGCCATTGGAAATAGTACATTTGCAAACTACACTGACAATTGACGTCTGGTTCAAGTAGTCTGGAAGATTACTAATATTCCTACCTACATTACAGCTTTAAATTACGCCTACATTACATAATACTGAACATGGAATAATACAAAACAAAACAGCAATTACAGAAGTACAGCAGTAGCAATACCTTAGAGTCTAGAGGTTAGAGAAGTTACAACAAGTAGGGTGGTGCTGGTGCGAGCTGCTGGTACAGGCAGTCAGTCAGTCATGCGCCTCATTATACGTACACTTACGCTGCCTCACGGCTGATATAGAGTAGTCCATTATTTTGGGCCAACACTGAAACCCCAGGAAAATGCCGTAACTCACTAAAAACTGGAAAAGGGCGTGCCAGCTGACGTCGCCTCTCTGCTGCCAACACACTGGGGTTTAAAGAATAACAATCAAATCAAGATCTATAAACTTGGGATTAATTCTGTAGATTTTATGTATAAATCCCTGATGTAACTATATCATGCAGTGTTAAAAAGACCTGTGAAATACTCTGCAGCAAAATGGCCAAGTTCATGCTAAGAATAAGGATTAATTTAAATTATTATGCTGAGGTTTGGAAAACTCATCATTGAAAATACTGCTTTTAAACCAATTGGCTTTTAATAATGCCTTTACTCCAAGTCTTATTTTATAGTGGTAAGTGAACCAGAGAAGTGGCTTGTAATCTTGTGCGCTGAGCTGAAAGGGAATGAATCGGCTTGGAATCATATGTCAAGCGCAATGTTGCATATAAAATTTTTTTTTTGACATCACAGTATATATTGCATATATAAGACACTATCACTTTTAAATTCACATTAATTTATATTAGAAGAACAAAGATTATGGAACTGAATTGACTCTAATGGTATTTGACGCCATCTTGAGCCGGTCAGCTGAGATCAAAACATCAAGCCACCTACTTCTGAAAAACCATTGAAAATGACTTTCTGGAGAGCAGCCGGTCTTAAGTAAGTAAGCAGAATAATCTCTTATTATGTTCTTAAGTGTCTGGCCCGCTTTTGCTAACATGTAGCTAACAGTTAAGTAATTTTTGCACGGTTAACTTACATAATACATACTGCTATCTTACCAGTAGCATTTAGGAGTGATACTTTTTACATTAGCATATTTATAATATCTTCATTGTACATTTATATTTTGGGTAAACTTTTGTTGGTAACTGTACTGTTTACAAGAAGCAGCAGAAGGGCCTTACGAATTCAATTCCCATTCCTCCAGATTACTTTCTAGTGGCGAGCAGTTGATTTTATGTTGATTTTGTTTTTTGCCTTGTGATCATGTTCCTTATGCCTCACCGACGTTTGTTTCTCCTCAGATGTAATGGAATATTTGCTCAAATTACCCAGGGGGTCAGGGGGGCTTAGTGGTAGAGTGCCTGACTAGAGACCAAAGGGTTGAGAGTTTGCATGATGCTTGGGTAGCTGCCCAGCTGGGAGAGGTAGTACTCTCCCATCACCTAGCGGGGCTATATGATCTATGTAGGTCTAGCTTGTGGAATTCATTTCCCCATATTAAAATTTAAAAAAAAAAAATCAAATTAGCTTGCCCAAATTCTTTTGAATTTACCTTTTGTGCTTCATTTTTCATATTTATGGTACTAATTGTAAGGGTGTTAATGATATTTACTGTTGACTTTTGATCTTGACCTTGTTTTCTTGATGTTTTATTTCATGGGTGGCGGACCTACTAAAACTTATACGAATCCTGGTTGTTAGGTTAAATTGCTGGGTTGGTGGAGGTTAGGTTGATTTGCTAGATTAAGTTTGGTTAGGTTAAAATGTAGGTTAGGTTGAGGTACTAAATGGCATCCTTGGAGTAAGTATATGCCATTACACTTGAGGTGCAGTTGATGCTGCCACTCTGGATGAACCATGGGATAAGGCTTCTGACTTTACCTGTTGACAGAGACCCCTTCTTTATTTGTTTCAAACTGCGGTACTGTAGGCTAGGCTATTTATCATACCTTGGTATCATGCTGTATTGTCGTCAGTCTCAGGGATATTTCATTAACTGAAGAAACATGTCTGCCAGTACCCAAATTAAAACAGATTCATCATTTTGATAAAGGGGCAAGCATGTAACCTTAAATGGGCTTCACTTCTGACTTCAGTTGGAAATGTCTCCTGAGTCTGGTTGTGTCCAGAATACAAAGAAAAAATAAAATAAATAAATGTGATGATGATGATGATATATGAATATGTTTTCTTGATAAAGGGATTAACCAAGTCTTTCACTGTTTCAGCTATGCTCAGTACTCTGTCATTGCTGCCAGAGCGCTGCGTCAGGCTCTGAAAGAACCCTTGAGAGCAGAGGCTGCAAAGCGTGGTGGCTCACACGTTAAGATCATCAAATGGAAGGATGGCAAGGCACTCAGTAAGTACAGTAGCTACAGTACCGTACTTTATGAGTAGTGAGATTATGGTTATGGTGATATGTTGGCCTCATTCCTTGGCAGGTTACAATGTGCTTATCATATCATCTTCATTGTATTTCCCATCACATGGGTGGAAGAAGCAAAAAATTAAAAGGAAATGTTCATATGCAAGTAGCTGCTACCAGTAGTGTGGGAAATGGTAGCTGCAGCATTCACTCATCTCCAAAGATTTAATTTAGCTAGATATTTCTCAACCCACCAGGAATATTGATGCAAAGACATTTCTTAAATGCTGGAAAACACTCACTGTTGCACTGTCTTTGGAAAATGGGAAGATTGCTGAAAATAGTTTACTCTAGAAATAGCCTAGTGTAACCTACAGTATGTGAAGTAACAAGAAATTATGAGAAGGCCACACCTTAACAGCAACAAAGTATTTAATAATAATATGTAATTTATCTATCTATTGCCAGACACCATAATCCCTTAAGGGGTGGCCATTTGACTTTGAGTTATTTATTTTACGGGGAGGGGCACTAACCCTCCACCAACCCACTTGTTGACACGTAGGGAGCACGTATGGTTTGGTTATATGGTTACCACCCAGCGTTGTAAATGGATTCTTGGCTTACAGGAAACCATTTGGCTTGTCACTCAATGTAATGCCACCTGTAAAGGAAAGAAAAGCAGTAAGAAGTGACAGGAAATATAGGAGAAATAGGAAGAAAGGAGGGCAGGCACAGAAAAAGAATGATAAAGGCTAAGGAAGAATAATAATATGTAATACAGACCATAAATATAGATCACTTTCACGAAGAATCAAGGACTACGTGAACAGAGAGATGCACAGTTTATTGCTTCAGCAGTTACTCCATCCCACTCATACAACTTTTTGTTCAAAACCCCTTTCCCCCCCTCCAAAACAAAGAAACAAAAATGAACAACTTCCTGACACAGCACTCAGTGCCTCAACAACAAGCCTCATCTCCACCCTGTGCTATACTTCACAAACATACTCTCAGACACATAGCCACCACAGCCATCCAAAACCCCCACCAGACACAAGTACTATCTTGCTACAGTGTGGCTTTTGCCATTTCCTGCTCCACTGCCAACACAAAGTCTCTGTCTCTCCATCTGTCTATAGCGTGACACCTTAATCCCACAAAGGGTGGCTGCAGACAAAACGTCTCCAAGTTGCTCTGTCATCCACCATTTGACTGCCATCCCCCCAACTCACTTGTAAAAAATCTGCTGTGTCCCCACCACAACACAACACATATATACACTTTGCACATCTTGTTTGCATAACACAGACAATCCTTCAGCATAACCTCAATAAATTATTTCTGTCAGTGTCTGGCATGAAGTGGCCGGTTCATGCAGCACACTGGGCTCATGTCCAGATGATCTAGGGCTCAATAGCATCAAAAACAGCAAGTTTTATTTAATACATTCAGATCCATTTAGTCTTAAAATGGTTTTCTACTTGGAATATTGTTTTTTAATACAGGTATTAGGGAAAGTACCAAATAATGATTCTTGCAGTAAGGTACTCTAACCCTGACCTTTTATAGTAGTAATTAGAAGATATTTTCTTATGAATTTTAAATCTAGTCTTGTACAGACTCCTCTTAAAGATGAGTGTGTGGTCAGATTCTAGTTAAGCTACTTGATGTTGGATGAGAAGATTATGGTAGTGGAGATAGGGTATTTCAGGCATAGTGTGACCGTGATCAGGTGCTTTAATCAATCATTCAATATGATGTGAGGTGTATGGGATGTGGTTTCATCTGGAAGTGATTACGGTACTGTTGTGACTCTTCTTCTCGTGAATGCTCTTCACCGCACCACCAGCCAATAATTTTCGTTCCTGCACTCTTAGGGTGTGGGGATAACTTACTGTATTAAATGATTCCTGTATAGTTCCCATGATGCTATAATTTCAGGACCCGATGGAAGTGAAATGTGAGGTGACTGGCAGGTAGAATGAGAGGAAAACAACCAACACGGTACTGACCAGCTAGCAGGAGAAATTTTGAACATAACCTGCTTAGCTAAACTTCAGCAGAAATCTAATTGTGCTGACAGTGCTGTGATGAGATTTAATAAATGCAAATTCGCTTGCAGTTATTTCACAGTAATGACAAAACACTAATCCATGTTTATCAAATGCTAATAAAATACCCAGTATAGGGATGATGTGCATTTATTATTATTTGCTGTGGTAATTTTTCTTGCTTTTTCAATACTCTACTAACTGATATTCCTCTTTCATTTTCCTCATGATACTGCAGTGCACAGGCACCACAATGTTGGTGCCGTAACTGACTACTGCTAAGGATCCAAGCTGCTCAAGTATTATCTAATCACATATAGAATACTGTATAATTTCAGCTTATTTGCTCTGTAAGCGATGAACTTAACCCCATGGTGTGCCTGAGGAGGATCTTACACATAGTGGCACTGTGCATCCTGGGTGTAGCTGCACAGGACCCAACCCTCCTCATATTTCCTTACACCTTGCTGTGCAGTCTAACCCTGATAAGATGCTGCCTACCGCAAGGGAGAGCCAGTTCTCTACGTGATGCATGTACTATACTGTACAGTACTTGTAGGATGGCCCCTAAGATTTACATACGGTACATAACGGTGGTCAGCAGGTCTGTTTGGTCAGACAGGCTGAGATTAGGCAACAGCAACAGCAGCTTTACTCATGCTGTAACATCCAAACTTTTTTTCTTTTTTTTTGTGATGGCATTCACATTTATGTGTCATTGCAGTGATATGAAATTAATTATTTTTATTTGTTATTCTCTAGGTTAATTAGTGAGCAGTGTAATTATTTATGCAGACCATAATTTCATATTAATGTTGCAGTTAACAGTCTCCAGGTATCACTATATTTCCACAGTATTAATTTTACACTGCTGGTGTCAAGTAAGGAATTTAGAAATTACTGAAGGCTAGCAGAATGCTATACTGATAACTTTTTTTTTTCATCATCATCATCATCATCATCTCTCTGAAGCCTTGCTCCCACCTAGGAACCCCAAACAGGGGATGGCCTTAACAGAAATGTCTCCAGTTTGCTCAAAGGGAGAGTTTGTATCAAGTGTATTGTGTTGTGGAGTTTTATCCTCATCCCAGCTTCTGGAAGTTGCAGGTTATTGGAAACTTTTGAAAGTAGTAATTTTCAGTGCCTTTATAACTTGTTATTGGATAATTTGCATTATTATACCTACCAGTATAACTTTTGAGATATGTGGCAAAGTCAGAGCCATGTTTCTCTGCATTGTCTATTTTCCTTTTCCAAGAGTAATGCAGATGGCATTGTTTTACCATGCTACCTTCTCTTTTCAGAAAAAAGACAATACTGGCAGATAAACAGAGGGAATACAGCTTTGTCAGTTGAAGTTCTTCATTCCTTTGCCATTACAGTAGTTCCTTTTGCAGATAATCAGAGTTAGCTATTCAGAATATACAGTATATATATATATATACATACAGTATATATATGTGTACACTGTATGTAGTATATACTTTTAATGCAGTACCAGTATAACTTATTTGTGCACTGATATTTCTTGTTCTTTTTCCAGAGGAGCAATCGAGTACATGAAGTCTGGTCTGGTCTGCACTGTAAAGCTGTTGTAAAGAATGTAATTATAGAATAATAAATTTCTAAGTAAGTAACGGAAAATAGTTTATTAATAAATCCGGTCATTAACTGTCCTTCCTGCCAGGGTAATAAACTCTGGGAGTGTTCACCCTGCCACGTATTGCTTTGGCAGACATAGAGGGTGCTGTGGTTGAACCAGTGTCGCTTACTATAAAGTATGCTTGCACCGAGTCGGCTTGCGCGGTCTGATTACACTTGGTTCACAGACTACACACACATCCAAAGCCACGCCAACACTGCAGTTACTCTTACAAGCACATCTCACCTTACATACAATCTCTACCAGACAGCTTAAGCCACTTGGTATAGATATATTGACTGTATCGTTCTGACATTGTTCAGGATAGACAGGTCCTGCAGTGGATACTCCAGCAGCTGATGATGGTGCTCCATAACCATTTCACCAAGATGTCTCTCCACTGCTGATTACACTGGTTGTAGCCCAAAAAAGAAAAAAAAATACTGTGGGACTAAAGAGTGTTTTAACCTTTTCACCACAAGAATTCTTTCTTAAACTGGATGAAATCACCAGGTGTTTGTAAGAATGAAAAAGAAGACAATATGCTTAAGGCATTAATGGGTACCCTTTTAGGAGTAGTGACTTCCTTAAGCCAAAGAACACTGGGAAAAGCTATAATAAAATTGTTGCATTGTACACTAATACCATTTCCAAAAAGAAAAACAGGTGGATTTAATACTCTGGAGAACAAAGATTTCCATAAGCAAAATAAAAGCATCAAGATTTTGCTAATGTGCAGCATCTCTCACTGGAGTTCCTGTTTCCTGAATGTTATAAACACATGCTTTGACGATGATGTTTATGGTGTATGTGCTGTATTTGGGATTGGCAAGAACTTCTGTTCATCAGTTTGTACCAAAGCAACAAAACTACAGATGTTGATTCTGGTAATTCAAAATAGGGATAAGTCACTGAACAGTTTTCTTTGTGTATAATATGATACATAAAGTATGCAGTACCTGATGTATGGCTTATGTGGCAATTTTTGTAGGATTCAAGAGATTGGTACAGTATAATGAATACTGATATGAGGTGTCTACCATATGTTTTAAATTGTACAATGAATGTGGAAAGAATGGTTGTAGACAGAAATGTGAAACACAGCACCCCATACTATTAAGCACATCATGGAAGACTGCATTGCACACAATCACCTATGTCAACAACACAACATACACTCCTTGAGAGCTCTGTGAGAAAGCCCGGTCTCGGCCGTGGCCTTTCTTAAGGACTCGGGGCTGTTTGGCCAGACTGCCTAGGGAACAACTACTGCTACGACTACTACTACCTATCCTACCACGTATTCTGCCTTCAAAGTTACTCACACAGTATAATGCTCCACCACCCTGTTTGTGCCACATCTCCTCATATGACCATACCATCGAGTTATCTTCAGCTGTATTTTCCAAAGACTGTACAGTACCTTACTTAATGTCTTTCACGAATGACTTTACCTTTAATTCTGTTCATTGTGACACTCCACGTACGTTTATTTACCCCATTTCCACTGCTCGTAACTTCTGACTTTTTGTTTCTATGACACACCAAAGTCTCACATTCATATGTTACTGTGGACACTAAAACTCCATGCATTCCTCTTGCAACTGCCACACTCAGATCAGTGAATAAAAAAGGATGATGGTTATGCCTGTGAAGTGAAATGTCGATTCCAAAAGCCTGAAGGATAATAATAGTATACACTGTACATGACTGTACTGGTCGTTTAACTAGGCACGCAGGTAATAGTTCTCTGGCTTCCATACTTGGATTATTTCTGAACACTACCTCACAGATTAGAAAAATTTGTCATGATAACAGAAAAATAAGTTACGAATTGTGCCGATGACCCATTATCCCCCTCAGTGCTGTCACTAAACACTAAAGTTTAGAGAGAACACCTTTGTAGAGAGAGTGGGTTACAGAGACTTGCTAAGCCCTCCACTATAAGGTCTCCCCCAAGTAGAGGAAAATTTTGGAGCTGCCAAGAGTAGGGAAAATGACATACTGAATCAACAAACCCCTTAAATACAGTGCTATTTTTATGCTCTAATTATTGTTAGACAGTTTTCTTAGCTTTAAAATGTCTGGAACTGGATGAGTTAATTACATCTATCATTAATCCCTTCGCTACTGGGCACTCCAACGCTAAATTCATCGGAAAGAAACAAGGATGAAAAGAGCATTATGATATTGACTTGTATTATTCTTCCTTTTGCCAGATTATTTTACTAAGAACACCCCAGTAAAGAGGTTAATGAAGGCTGTATCTAACTCGTCTAGTTTGAAGCTTCTAAGCAAAATTTAAAAAATCGTTTGGTGGTGAGGAGCATTACTAATTATTGTGTCATGGTACTGAATGAGCTAAGGATCCCCCATCCGAACATTTAAGTTGGAGGTGTGGCTGAGGTTCGCTGAGGTAGTATTGTGGTAGGTGGGGGCGCTCACCATCCACTCACTTGATGTAGTGCTGCTCTCGGGTGTCTGCCCTTTCCTCTCCTCCATTCTTCTTTCCTTCAATCCTCTTCTGTCTTTCTCTCCTTCATTCTTTCCTTGTTCTTCTGCCTACGGGTGACTTTACACTCCCTCTTCTGTCTTTCTTTCCTTCAGTCTTTCCTTGTCCTTCTGCCAGTGGGTGACTCTACACTGAGTGACAAGTGACAAGCCAAATGGTTTCCTGTACACCAGGAAACCATTTACTACGCTGGGTGGTAACCATATAACCAAACTTTGGCGCCTGGTGGTTTCGTGGGTAATTACGGCGTTCCAATCTTATATCCAAGGGATGGTTGGGGTTTATTGCTCACATAATGCCACTCAGGGATAAGTGAGGCTGTTCACTCTCATCTTAAATGTCAGGACCAACATGCCTAGCCCCGGGCTCCTGCGCTCCTCTGTGGGGCGACGTGGGATTGGATGATTGATGGAATATACAGGGACTAAAGGGTCTCTCAGAAAATGCAAAGCCTGTGTAGAGCTGTTTGAGCGAGCCAGGAACCACAGCAAGAACACCCCCCTCCATCTGTCCAGGCTAACTTAGGGTAACCACTTCCAGCTCATCCCATTCTAAACCATCCTAACATAGCCATATCAAACCCAGTCTAACCAAGCCGAATCGTGCCAAACCTGAATATCCTAATCTAACCCAACCCAGCCTGAGTGACCAAACAGCTTAATCTACCCTACCCTTTAAATATATTTCTAAAATAATTTGATATTTTCTGAGTTTTATTAAACTTAGATGTTCAAAACTGCTGGGTTTTAAAAATGTATATATACTGTATAGCCTTCATTAAAGCCGTGATTAATCGGAGCCTAAAGTTAAGTAAAATGGCCATTCCAGAGGCATGAATGACTCCGAGGGCAATTTCACTCGGTATAGTTAATTGCTATAGTTTTCCCACTTTAGTACGTTCTCAATCCTTGTCTCTGGATCCTACCTGACCCCATCTTGAGGAGGTAGAGCTGTCATCATCATAATCATATTCACCACCATCCCAACGCATATTTCCGCCTGAAGACGGGTATAAGGCAGGATCCAGAGGCAAAATAAAAACAAACTGGGAAAACTTCCAGACAGCATACAGTACCGATTGTGATTTCACCTCACAAGCATATCAGTTGTTATTCCATCTTTGTGTGTCTGTAAGTGATAATTATGACCGTTTGTTCTACATATTCACGGTTGGCCGTTAACAAGAATAAGCTACGATAAAAGTGAATTTATTAGACTAGCCAGCTTGCTTCAATTTACATGTTTCGTTAGAAAAGGTGATATTTTAGTACATCAGCATCATATAACGAAAAGTTACTCTGTGTTTGTTTTTAAGTGTTGTGAGTGGTTCAAGTAACTTTAGGGGACTTTTTTTCTTTTTTCCAAGAATGAAGCATATCGTGGGAGCATCGTGAGCTGTCCAGTGATTAACACCTACTGTTCAAAATTTATTTTCTTGCCTAGAGGAGTGAAGCATGGTAAGGTCACTGTGAGGAGTTCAGTGAGTAGCAGATGTTTTCTGATGTATCTGGCAACACTGTTTTTTAAGCCCAGGAGCAGAGTGAAGCATTCTGTGGCGTGGGTGGGGAGGGAGGAGAGGCCAAGAGGGGAGAAAAGCCGTCGGGGGAGGGGAGGGGAAAGGTGGTGAGCCTGAGGTGAAGCAATACGACAGCGGTAGTGCGGTGAGGTAGAGAGTATACAGGTAACAGTGGTGGTGGTGTGCAGCTGTGGCAATGTGGCGGGGCAGAGTGTGGCTCCTGTGTGTCCTCCTAGTGCTGGTGTGGGTCTCCAAGGCCAGATCAGGTCACCCACCCTCCCCCGTATGCACGAACCCACCGTGTGAAGGCTCCCCTGCCCCGCCACGACCCCAGGTGAGGGTGGGGCTGAGGGTCCTACAGAAGGGGCCCTCACAGAACCAAACCAGGGAGCGGGGCGTGGCTGTAATGACCATGAGTGAAGGAAACAGGTCAGTGACGTGGACCACCGCACCCCTCACCCCTGCCGCCCACACCCCTGCCCCTGACCCTGCACCCCTGCCCCTGCCCATCGTCACCGTATCCAGTCGCCTGCTGTACGAGGACGACCCCCGTGGCGAGGACAGAAGACGAGGGCGAGACCAGGATCGAGAGCGAGGGCGCAGCTCCCTCTCGAGTGACCCTCAGCCCCGGGAGCTGGAGTACGACCCGGTGCCTGAGGGTGACCCGTACAGGACCGACACCGCCCACGCCCAGCCCACCCTCCTGGCCTGGGCGGGGGCGTTCGTGTCAGTCCTGCAACCACCACATTTTCCTATGGGTGAGTTTCCTACGACTGCATCCTTTCACACCCTTATGATAATAATAATAATAATAATAATAATATAATAATTATCTATCTATCTATTGCCAAACGCCTTAATCCCGTAAGGGGTGGCCACAAAACAAATCGCCTCCATGTCGCCCTGTCCCCTGCCATTTCTCCTCCCTGCTTCCAGCTCACACCCCCCTCTCTCATATACCTCTCCACTCCATCCCTCCATCTCATCCTTGGCCTCTCCCTCCCTCTCCCCCCCTCCACCGCACGTACACTCTCCTCGTCAGTCTCTCTCTCCAGCGTACTTGCTTGGATGGTCTTCCTCTCCTAAACGTACCCTCACTTTTTTTTTCGTTTTTTTAATACACCACACATCCAAACCATCTCAACGTTCATTTAATTTTCCATTTAGCATTTATATATCTTAACTGGCCCCTCTAACTCTTTCTTCCGGTCCAAAATCCTTGTAAATTTCTTAGTTCCTTTTGCCAGTCATCTTCTTAACGTCTTCAGGTGTTCAGTAAGGAAACACAACACCTTGAAGCAGCCCAAGAAGTTCACTCCCTCTCTCACTACCCAGGTTTCCCGCCCTCACGAGAAGTCGGAGGCAATGCACCTCCTTGTAAGATGTTTTTCGTTTCTTCCTTTTCATTTCTTCATCTTTCTTCTTCTTAATCTTTATATTCTGCTCCTCCTCCTCCTCCTCCATCTTCGTATTCTTCTTCCCTTCCTCCTCCTCCTCCTCCTCCTTCTTCTTCTTCCTCATATTCTTCCTCCTCCTCCTCCTTCCTTGTATTCTTCTTCCTCCTCCTCCTCCTTTCTCGTATTCTTCCTCCTCCTCCTCCTCCTCCTTCCTCGTATTCTTCTTCCTCCTCCTCCTCCTCCTTCATCTTCGTATTCTTCTTCCCTTCCTCCTCCTCCTTCCTCGTATTCTTCCCTTCCTCCTCCTCCTCCTCTTTCTTCACTATACTCAGTTTGATCGTACCTGGCAGAGAATGGCGTCCCTATTTAGCCAATTACACCTGGTTAAGGGATCGGAGCCTTCGTTACACCTCTTCCTAACCGATTTAATCTGCTTATTTCACCTCACTACCCTCGTGGATGGTGTCGCCGAGGAAATTACCTCTTTTTTAACGATATGCGTATTAGCGTTTAAGGTGAGGTGTAATACGCAAAATAAGGTGTAATACGCAAAATAAGGTGTAATACGCAAAATATAGGTGTAATACGCAAAAAAAAAAGGTGTGAGGTGTAATAAGCAAAAATAAGGTGTAAGGTGTAATAAGCAAAAATAAGGTGTAAGGTGTAAATTGCAAAATAAGGTGTAAGGCGTAATAAGCAAAATAAGGTGTAAGGTGTAATAAGCAAAATAAGGTGTAATAAGCAAAATAAATCGCAATGGAAAAGGCGTCACGAGGCTCCCCCCCAAAAAAATTCGGACCCTCCTCTACCATGGCCGCTACCTCTCCATAACACTAGGATACCACGCTAGTCACGAAGAAGTGCCGAGTGAAAGGATGTAGAGCCAAAGCATCATCTGGCACTGAGCTACGTGAAATAAGCTGCAAAAAGGGTACTGTTAGCTGGGTATAGTACTGTTAGCTGGGTGTAGTGCTGTTAGCTGGGTGTAGTGCTGTTATTCCGCCTTTTATGTAATTAGCTTTCTTCCTCGGAGTGCTCTCTCTCTCTCTCTCTCTCTCTCGAACCCATTAAAAGGGATACGGAGACATTTTTTTTTTTTTCAAATTTGGTTCCTGCTCCGCCGTTCAAAAAGGTCCCTTGTAGTGGTTTTATTATTATTATTATTATTATTATTATTATTATTATTATTATTATTATTATTATCATCATCATCATCATCATTATTTAACTCCTCCAGCAAACCTCTCCTAAACTGACTACGTGCTCCTTAAGTAGCATCAATATTTACAAATGATGAAAAAAAAAAACAGTCCATTATTTCGGTATTTACAACAGTTTCTCTCAAAATTGCTTCCCTCGCAAGTCTTAAGTAATTCGGTTTTGTTTACATCCGAC
>JAGKTI010003226.1:1819-19776 GCA_018397915.1 Birgus latro
TTTTTTTTTTTTAGAGGTGTCCCCAACAGGAAAGTGACACGAGCAAGCTTTTCCCAATGTGAGAGTGGGTCAGTGTGTTGCCCGTCACGAGGGTTTAATGTATTATTATTATTATTTTACTAAGAAATTGACATATTTTTACTTATATTTCTGCACATTATCTTATAACCATAATTATGACATTATTACCCACCCCAGAACTACGGTAGAAGCCAATAAAAGTGACTACTTTTTTTAAGCACTACTGTAAAATATTGATGCCACGTTTCTGTATTGCCATATAAATATTTTATGCATAATAAGTTTTCTGTTCTTTCATATATTATAATATATAAGTTAAAATTGTATTCATATGTTATTACCTTATTTGCGATGCCTTTTACATATATAACAGCCGTTTCACATCGCGAGTTTGGGAAACATGGCACCAGTGTGGGCGGGTGTGGGGCCCCGCTTAAACCGAACTCCTACCTCGGGTGTTTATTTCCACTTTCTAGTACTGATACACTTGAAAAGATTGCTTGCGTGTGATTATTAAGCAACATTTATTTACATAATAAGTAAGTGCGAATTCTCCAACATATCGAAAATAATAATAATAATAATAATAATAATAATAATAAATATGATACTAATAATAAATCGTAGATATCTGAACATACCAGGGATTTCTCTGTACCCCCCCCAAAAAAAAAAAAATGAATAAATATAAAGGAGGAGATTGAATACATTACCCAAATGTGTCCCTTGTTTGAAAAGAAAAAGTGGCAAGTGAAAAAGTTTTACACCTTATACAGCACATCTAATAGATTTCCCGTTTTTGAAGAATATTGCTTGTAAGTTACCAGATTGTTACACCTGTATTTGTTCAGTGCCTGGAAATATAGAGGGTCATTCTCAGTTCCTTTCCCAATAGCTAGACAAGCAAGGAGGCCAAAAGAGTAAGAGCATTATATTTTTTGTTTATAGCATGAAAACTTTTTCACTTAAAACCATTAGCAACGGGACTTCTTTTTAAAAACTAAAGTCTTAATACCCAGAACGATAGTTTTTTATCATGAAAGAAATATTTCGGAAAGAAGAGCTTACAGACAACCTTCTATTCAGACTATGGGCTGTATTCTCGTGCAGGTAAGAAGATTACTAACACCTCTTCCTTACCGATTTATTTTTTATTCAATTCCGCAACGATATTCTTGTGTGATACTAGTGTAGTCTATGTCGACACTAAAAGGATATAAGAGGCAAATAAGATGATACTGATGGGTAATCAGGAAAATAAATCGCTAAGGAAGAGGTGCTAGGGAAATTCTTTAACCAACGGGAATACGGGACTAACAGTGGTTTCCTTATTTCGTTCCTGGCTGAAGCTGGACGATATTCACCTTCGCCAGACGTCTCAGAATCGACGGGTTAACGCGTCCTCCTTTAGTGCTGTTAAGCGTCTTGTGATAATTGTAAGTCTTGAGAAGCACCCAACATGAGTCTTGACCTTTGCACACAAGACACATCAGCATTTGTGGTCTTTGGTGCACATCAGAGAACATTACACGTGTTGGGAAGAATATGCAGGTGGAGCGACTATTTCGTATTGGCCTTGGAAATAAAACTGAAGCAGCACCACCAAATGGGTCGTGGCCGCAATGGTCATCTGTAAAGACATTAATAACGTGTATGACCGTGTATAAATTATCGTAGACAACAGTACATCAGTACTGTCAATCCAAAATCCATACAACCAATTATTTTTATTTGAAGGACCGTAATGAGGACATTTTATTGGGCTTATTAGGGTGTGAAAGGTTAGAAAACATTCGAACTGGATTTTTATCATGTGTGAACTGGTAGGTAATGTTTTGGGCAGTATCTCTCTGTCAGTGCCTGTCTGTGTATCTGTCTGTCCAAATCTTCGGGCTCCAAATATCGACGCTTTAACTATAAACCTCATTTTTTCCCTTTGCTGGTAGCTATTAACCATATCGAGGTCAAGTGATATACAGAGGTCATGAGTCAAAGGTCATAGTCATTGGAATGAAATCTACTCAAGCGGCAGTAGACCATTCTAGGTGATTTTGCTATTAATACTCTGAATACATTTATTGCAATTAATGTATAGCCAAATCAAAGAGTATGGGAATAAGAAGGTAGAGTGTTTCTTATTCATATTTTTTATACAATGCATTCTTCAGTTCAGAGTAATAAATAAATATATAAATAAATAATGAAACACCGAGAACTCGGGTCCCAAGCTGTCGATGCAAAGCGTCACTTGGTATGCCTCCGACAAGCCTTGCACACGGACTCGCCATACAACCTCCTTGACAGGGTTCATTGTGGGTTTAAATGAAACTAAAGATAAACTAAGTCGATTCCATATAACCTTCACCTTTTACCTCTTGACCTTGCTGACCTTATCAACTCATTGTCCCTTCATACTGTATCAGTGAGAAAGGTTTGGTCGATATCCACCAAGGGGTTCAGGAGATATCGTGCCCACACCCATATGACCTTCACATTTGACCTCATGACCTTGTTGACCTAATCAATTCACCGTCCCTTCGTTCTGTATCACTGACAGAAGTTTGGTGGAAATCCATTGAGGAGTTCAAGAGATATAGTGCCCACATCCATTTGATCTTTACTTTGCTGACTAAATCAGCTCATCGTCCCTTCCTTCTGTAGCACTGACATAAGCTTAGTCAAATTCCGTTGTAGGGTTCAGGAGATATCACACCCACAAGAATAAAGTAATGTACCATTCCCCTTATATGTATATGTATATATATATATATATATATGCCTCCCTCACTGTATACCCCCCCACTGTATGCCCCCCCCACTGTATCCAGAATTGCAGCATAAGCAGCATTTCCCAGGCTTGCCGCCAACGAATACCATGTGTAACAGTGAGTCGAGGGCTGATATCAGGGAGGTAACACCTATATTTCTGTTGTCGCACCGCTGCCTAGGTGTCGATATGGTATTTTATCTCGGGAATATTATCCTCCCGTATTTAATACTGAGGGTAGCGTGGAACCGCCCCGACACCGGCAATGCGCGACTGGTGGCTTCCCTACATGCCACTATACACATGTACTTAGAACTGGGAACTGGAAGAAGTGAAAGAATGATATGGCTTTTCTAGGCTTTAATTACAAGATAGTATTTACAAAAATCTACAAACAATTCTGAGGTATTTCCCACCTCATTTCACTTCATAAAAATGCCATGCCAAGAAACTGCACATACACATCTACTCTCAATTCACTTTATTACTAACACTATATTAATAAATCAAAGCCCTTATAAAAGTTCTATGCTTAAAAGCATTTTATATATATAATCCCATAATAAATTCCGGTGCCATCACAACAAAGCACTCTCTTTAATCACTCATATATACAAAGTTACACTATTACCTTAATACAGGAAAAACACATTTAAATATGTAAAGTCTTCTCTCCTTCCGTTTCTAACTAGGAGTCCTTTTTTCCAGTCCCAGACGACAGACAAATATAATAGCACTGTCCACCAGTTGTACCCGAGATTACACAAGCATGTACTTTAACTTACTATTACTAGAAGTGCTTTCATTGCTGCCCCTTGGAACTTTTACTCTCAGCCACACAGCAACGTCTCCGCGCCAGGCTACGTCAGGCTGCGTCCTTTCGTCACGATATCCGCCAGAGCTCTGCTCTATCCTCTAGTCTCAAATGAGGTCTGTACCCCTTTCTGGCCTCAAGGGTTGCCGATGTTCACCAGCAGGTCACATGGTTGCGAGGTGGGTGATGGCTTCACCCACTCATCCACCGCCCTCATCCACATATCACCTGCCGCTTCATCCACCGTAGAGGCCCTATCAGACTCGCTGCGTCAGCTCACGCTCTCACGGTCTGAACTGCCTAGCCAGCACTTTTCCTGTATAAACAACTTGACCAACACCATCATTACTCCTTCTCTCTATCTCTCCCTCCTCCTTCCTCCATTTATTTCTTCCTCTCAACCTCCCTTCCTTATTCCACCTCCCTACATTGCCCACTGCTGTACACAGAATCCATCGAACCTCTATTCTTTCCCCCCTGTCTGTGTTTCACTCTAAACTCACGCCCAGCAGGTATAGTTGCTTCCACACCTGCAACAACTGCGTGTCTGCTTACACCTGCCTGAGGGGATGCTTGTCGGCTTCCCGACACTGTGCTTCACAATTAAAGGCCGTAAATAGCTACTCCAGGACTTTCCTTCAACCATCAAGAGACGGGTGTTACATTTTTGGTAGCAGCAGTGATCGACCCATCGTTTCCAAACGCCTCCTGCAGTGTTTTAGTGCCACCAACAACTACTAGATGCACCGCCTCTAACGGCCTCGCCCTCTCTCGTGGTGTAATACCGGCTCTGCCTACAGGTGTCCAATTCCCCTCACCAGTGCCGTTCTCTACATCAACCACAACCCCACACAGGCCGCGACACTCGACGCCGCCACCCTCAGCACCTATTTTCCCTGTTCTGACACCTGTTCATCTGCCGGTGGCCCTCTCCAGCGTCTGCTGTTCACTCTCTGCATCTGCCACGTCACTGCCCTCTGCCACATCTGCCACCCACCAGGTTTGCATCTGCCTGTGGCGATATTTGTCCACCCCTCAGTTGCCTCCAATCTGCTTTGGATTAAACAACCACCGTGCCACTCAACCCTCCTATTCACGTATCGGCTCAAGCCCAGTGAGAATCTCCACCTCTTCCAAGACTCGTCCTACATACCTACTACAAGCCATATTCACAACCAGTCTCATCCACCACGCCCGCCTGCCTCTGACGTCATCAACGTCTCCCGCCAGCTGATACACCTCGCCTGACATCCACCCCCTCTCCACTTCGTTCACCATTCAGCTGTGTAACTATACTAGCGAACCTTCATCCACCCGTTTGCCTTTCTATAGAGATTATCCTCCGATTCTCTCAACAGATTGTGTGTTGTCATAATTCATCTCCACCCCTCACTCCATCCTTACCTTCATCATCAGCCTTACTCATCTCACATCTCACTATTTATTGCAACTAGCATTCCATCATCTCCATACATTTCCATTTCCATTATCATGGTGCATATTCTCATCTTCATCCTGTAAATATATATATCACTCCTCATCTCTCATCTTATATTACGTCGCCTGACTACATGTCATACTTTGCATATACAGAACTTACTCCATCCACTCTCAGTCAAGAAACAACCAATGATCACAACCCACCAGCCAAGGAAGATTCAGTGACTCATTTACGTAGTGGACGTACATACCCACACCCAGCCTCCCCACCCACCACTTCATTACTCGCCTCCCCCCCCCCTTCTCATCCAGATACCTCATCCTCTACCCCTGTTACTACACTGCCTGATTCTCTCCTTACTCCTACCACTCTCGTTCACTCTCCTGTCCCACTTCACCTCTCGTCTCCCTTACACTTCACTACCACTACCTTCTCTCTCTCTCATACTCCCATCACTTCCACACTTCCAACCATGACCCAAACGACCTCTGCTCCCCAGTCTATCTATCTCGACGATGTCAATTGTCCCAAATTTACAGGTGAGGACTCCACTTGGTCTGTTTATGATTTTCTCAGAGGTCGAAACAGACATCCACAATCGGCGGATTACAGATGAAACAAGTCTCTTATTTCATGGGTCGCTTACATCAAGGCAAATCGGATATCGGATCCGCGATCCGTGCTGGACATTTTGAAGACATAACAACCTTTGCTGATTTCTGTAAGGAACTCAACACTTTGTTGCCAACATTCAAATGCCGTGTCTCTGATTGGGTTCACTAATCTCCTCACCCAGATGAATGAGGATTTGCGCGTCCCCCCCCCCCCAACATGCCAAACTATGCAAAGCAGCCACTGCCATGAAAGCCACTAGTAGCGAGATCCGCCAATTACTTATAGGCACGAAATGGGTACAGAACGTAAATGGAGCTCCTATGGTTTCAATCAATAACCTTGCAGATTTATTTGGCTACCTGAGATTCCTCCATTGGCTTATTCCTAAACAGAGAGAAACAGCCCTGGCGATCGGTTTCAATCCAGGAGATAAAATTGTTCAGATTACTAAAACCATCCATGAAAGAACAGGTTCAAACCACACGCATCAGGCCACAGACCGACCCTTGCTCTCTCCGGTCTGTCACACTACGACTTCCCCAGACCCATGCTGTTCTCATTCCATCACACGAGGCAGACCTGCCACAAATCGTTCTCCAACTGCCATTCGTGGTCAATCTAGCGTCCGACAGAACAGACAGTCCGTGATCCTTTGCTGGCACTGTGGTACACCTGGACATCGAGCAAACAGTTGCGACCGTAAACACACATGGCCTTACTCCAAAACTAGACGGCGTACGCCTTCCCGTTCGCGTCGCCCTACATGCAGATATCACAAGACTAGTACAACACACACTACAGACGAGTGTCGTTACCTAAATCGCCACCAGTCGGGGGAAGCGCCGCGCCCCTATCGGACCAATATGACGTAGCAACAGAACACCAACTCCCCATCCGCCATGTAGGACCTATCACTTCCTCAGGTCTAGCCATTCTAGGACGGAGTAATGACATACCAACGTCGTTCTTCATGGACACCGGATCTATAGTAAACTTGATTTCTGATACCTCCTTAGACATCATTCAACACCACCGCAATCACATCAGTTTCCTTGAACCCCCAGACATTCGCCTATGCGGTGTAGAAGGCTCAGATTTTAAGGTCAAGGGAAGAGTCACTTTAGAAGTACAACTAGACAGCGCCTTGCTCCCTTTCCCAATAGAATTTCACATAACTAACGACTTGAAATATCCAGCACATGCCCTTATTGGCTTACCCACCATGGCACAACACTCCATTGCGTTATTGTCTGCCTGTAGTAGTATAGACATTTCTGGGTTCCCAGTCTACAGTATGGAATGACCCCATCCTGTACTGCCAGTAACTTCAGTCGTTCAGTCCCCCCTGCCTCTCTCACTCCCTAAGAGTTCAGAACAAGCTGAGCCGTCATCATCATCATCATCCCCCGAGAATACAGAGTTCATTCCCTCGCTGACTGAGAGCAAGGAAACACCTGCTGATACATTCTCTCAGCATTCAGAAAAGGCTCTTCCAGCCTCCTATAACGACAGCACTACAGCCAACTCAGCCATGTTTCAGTTACCTACCTCACAAAGTCTAACTGATGTTCTCCAACATGCAGAGACGAGGCGTGCAGTAACAAATACGTGCACAATTTTGTTACCGCATGAGTTCAAAGTCTCTGTTCGTGTTGTAGGTGCGAAAGAAGGAGTGGATGTACTAACTCTACCTGAGACGTGTTGTGTGAATGGCTTAACTTATGAGTCAGCCTGGTGCAGTCTTAGAGGACAGCCTCTGTTATCTATACTTGCTCAGTGTCATGAATGCTCCACTCAGACTCAAAAGTGGTGTACAGATTGGAGATTTCCTAGTATACCCAGCGGCCGTAAAGGTGTGCCAGGAATCCTCTATCCCTACTGATGTTACTGATGATGATAGTCTACCAACCGGTATATGTGCCATTAACTCTACGGGATCTGCTCAGACTCGTTCACCTGACCTGCTCTCAAACCTAACCTGCAAAGATTTTCCACAGCATAAATCTCAACTGCTCGACCTTTTGCACGCTTACAGAAATGTGGTAGCCTTACCCGGAGAACAAATGGGCAAGACAGACTTAGTCAAACATCACATAGACCTAGTGCCAGGAACTCAGCCGATTTACATATCAGCATATCGGTTACCTCACAGCTTGAGACAACAGACAGATCAGATGGTACAGCAAATGTTAGTTCAGGACATTATCGAACCCTCCGTCAGTCCATGGAATAGTTCCCTTTTCTTAGTCCCAAAGAAGGACGGCAACTTTAGACCAGTGGTGGACTACCGTAAAGTAAACTCCGTAACCGTTCCAGACCGTTTCCCGTTATCTGTCCTCACAGATTTGCTAGAATCACTAGGTGAAAATAACGTAGTCTTCTCATCCCTAGACCTCTAAGTGGTTACTGGCAGGTCGAAATGGAAGAATCCTCTCGCCCAATTACAGCCTTCAGCACCCCTTCCGGGCATTTTCAATTTAAGAGACTTCCTTTTGGTTTGAGAAATGCTCCTTCAGTATTCATACGACTTATCCATTCGGTCTTTAGTGGCATGATGGGCCACTCTCTTTTTGCTTACCTAGATGACATCATTGTTGTAAGTAAATCAGTCCCTGACCATTTTGCCAAACTACAAGAAGTATTGGAACACCTAGAGCTAGCAGGCCTGAAAATCAACCTCAGTAAATGTGACTTCCTGAGAAAGAAACTCAACTTTCTAGGCCATGTCGTCGACGCACAAGGCATTCATACTAATGACAACAAAACTAAGGCGATTATCAATTTCCCAGAACCTAACACTACCGATGCTGTCAGAAGTTTCCTAGGCCTAAGTGGTTACTATCACAGATTCATTAAAGACTATGCAAAGATCGCCGCTCCTCTAACCCACTTTCTAAGGAAGAATGTATCCTTTGTGTGGACTAACGATCAGTCCCAGGCTTTCCAAGCGTTAAAGACAGCTCTTGTCAATGCCCCAATTTTAGCATTCCCTAATTATACCAAACCCTTTCTTCTATGCACAGACGCCTCAGGCGCAGGACTTGTTGCAGTTCTAATGCAACTAGATCAAGCATCCAGGAAGCGTGTAATGGTGTATGCTAGTCGCGCACTTACCACCGCTGAACGTAATTACAGTGTCACCAATTTAGAAGCCTTGGCAGTTGTCTGGTCCTTGAAACATTTCAGAGACATAGTATATGGTTATCTAGTGCATATCCAGACAGACCACCTTCCTCTATGTGATTTGTTTAAGGGATGCAGCCTCACTGGTAGATTAGCTAGATGGTCCATCACCATCCAGGACTTCAATCCCACTTTTCAGTATGTCCCAGGAAAACCGAATGTAGTCGTGGACGCTTACTTCATGTAGCCGCACCTGTCACGTCCCTGCAGCCCAAGGTCACTGACAGCACAACCTTAACATCAGAGGATGTTCAAAACTCTCAGCGCAAAGATTCCATATGGTCCCAAGTAGTTTATTTCCTTGAATCAGGAGATGCCTCGACCTTACCTGCTCTCCCAGTACCACTAGATGAGTTCATACTAAAAGACGGTCTCTTGTACAGAAAAACATTCCTTGCAGGAAAGGATTTACCCAACAGAGAAGTACACCAACTCGTTGCCCCTACTGACCTGATATCTGCGGTCCTTCACATCGTTCATGATACACCTCACGCATCCCATCCAGGTAAAGACCGATGCTTGCGCCAAGCACGTCTCGAGTACTATTGGCCAACCATGCGTCGCGATATCAATGCGCACTGTGACTCTTGCATCTCGTGCCACCGCCACAAAGGTTCCACCGGCCTACCTACACAGCTCTTACAATATCCAATCCCTTCACCCCCATGGGAAACAGTGTCCATCGATCTTCTCAAACTCCCTCTTACAGAATCAGGCGCAGAATATTTCTTTGTAGCAGTCGTCCACTTCTCACGCTACTGTGTCCGTCCCCCTCTCAGATAAGACCGCAAAGAGTGTTGCACGTGCCTTCGTAGATCACATAATTTGCCCGTTCAGTACACCACATACCATCCTCACTGACAATGGTAGTGAGTTCAACAATAGCCTCCTGGAGGAGATCTGTCGCTGCTTTAAAATTAATAAATGCAATGTCATACCTAACCATCCAGCTTCCAATGGCCTTGTAGAGCGCCACAATAGAAAAATCTTAGAGTGCCTCATACACCTGGGCTCCCATAATTCGACATGGGATGACTGGATTCCCCAAGTGGCATCCTCAATCAATAGCTCCATCAACGCTTTCATTGTCGAATCTCCCTTCTTTGTCCTCTTTGGTTTTGACAAACATCTACCATACACCCTGTTATTCTCAAAGCCAAACCCCATCTATAACACGTATGACTATGTCAAAGTAAAATTGGCCAACTTCCAAACAATCCATCAGTATGTAACGTCCACTCTCGCTTCATCTAAGGAGGACATGATACAACGCCAACATAAATCTGCCTCTCCTATCACTATCAACGTCGGTGATCTAGTCTTTGCTCATTCCCATACGCGTACCTCTAAATTGGATGACAAATTTACCGGCCCCCATCGCGTACTGAATAAAAAAGCCAACAAGTTCCACATCCAAGACCTCTCCACTACAGACACTAAGTGGGTCCATGCTGACGATCTGAAACGTGCTCCACGGGGCCCAGTGTTGGAAGAATCACTTGCATAACCTACTGCTCTCCCTCCTACTTCACAACTCCCTCAATCTACCCCATCTCAACCTATTCATCAGTCTCCTTCATCTCGACCTACCCCTACTTATTCATCAATCAATCAGTATCGATCCAAACTGCATTCCGGCCATCAACCTCTCCAGGAACTCTCCCATTAATTCTCACCTAATCTTCAAGGTATGATGTTAGCGATCTACCTGCTGGCAGTACTGACCCTCCTAGGGTCTGGGTCGGGTGAGGACGTTGGTGGATACGTCCCGGGGCCTTAGTCGGGACGGGAGGCGAGGTAATGCATAGAAGATGTAGTCTCCCTGCGCTACGATCTTGCGCCCCTGGCCGACGTAGCCATCGCCCTGCCTGCCTACGCGCACCAGCTTCACAAAATCAAGACCCACCTCACAGCCCTCATGGGGAAACACAACCCAAACAGTATTTATATCATCTTTTCCTCCCACTCTCCTGGCAGTTGCAATACATTTCTCGTCAATTCACTGAGCTCAATGACACTTTCTCTATTAGGCCACCCGTAGGTCGTTCTCGTGTGAAACGAGGTCTCTTTGACCTCGGAGGTGAGATTCTCAGCGGATTGTTTGGCGTCGCTACAGCCAGTGACCTTTCCGGCTTCAAATATGACCTAGCTCATTTAGCTTCCGCCCTAGAATCTCAACGCCGAGTCATCTAAGTCCAACACACAATGTTACAGAAGATTACAACTCACCTAACTGAAGTAACTTCCACTCTGAACAACTTCACCGACATCTTAAAACAACACCTCTCCAATCTCAGCATTATTTCTCAGTTCTTTTATCTCAAACTCAACATGGATAATCTCCAACTAGCCATTGACTCTCTACTCTCTCAGGTCACTACCTTGGTTCGTATCCTAGTCGATGCTATTGATGGACGTGTCACTGCAGACTTAGTACAGTTGCAGAAAGGAGTTTCTACACCCCCTCTACTACTTCCCTACCCTTCCCTCTGACCAAATGTGGCAGTGTGGCAGTAGTAGTGAAAGTTTCTATGAATGAACCTCCACCGCTGTTCTCGGTGGGACCAGCTCTCTGCAGCAGTGTTTCCCCCGGGGAGGATGGGCCTGTCCTTTACCGGAGCAGCCCTGTCCGTCCACCAGGAGGTTAAAGGTCCCCACTTCACCCTTCCTCCCTCCACCAGGATCGGGGCTTACCCTCCCACCACTGTGACTGGGCCTTCCCCCCTGGGCCTCCACCTGCTGCTGGGGAGCTGGGCGAGCGGGGGTATCGCGGGGCGACACCACTGCAGTTCGTCGGCGCCCGACCATTGACGCCGCGACTCCTCGGCGCCACACCTTCGCGCCGAGGTTTCCACTCTGCTCTTTCGCCCCGCCCTGCCCCCTCCCCCCCACGCCAGCGTCCTCTGTCGCCATGCAGGGGACGCCCCCTTGTTTACTGCATCACTCTGACGGGCTCTCCACCCTGAGCCCGTGTCACATTCAGTGTGACATATCTACACACACACACACACACCTGTTACTGGGACAGGAGTGGTGATCGAGTTTTGCTATTGTTGATATCGTTAATAATTTGCAGTATGGCCTTAAAACAATTATGTGACTCCATGAATCATTACCATAATCACTGAATGTACTGTGAATGCTAATACAAAAGGCTTAAAGTAATATAGCTTCACAAATCGATCCTGTGTGTTTAGTATTACATGCTGTGCAGACAGTAACCATCATACATCGGCCAACCTTATTACACCAACGTAGAGTCTTGTGAATTCGATCTGCTTCTTTGTGCAGGCGATGCGAAATTTCCATGATTCATCTTTACATGTGGAGTCATGCACGACACATTTTATGAAAACCGACTGTTAGCTCAATGCAAAATATACGGCCAAATGGCAGTAAAGGTAAAATATAATGATTATTGTATAAAATAAATAAAGCTCGCGCGCACACACACACACACACACTCACACACACACACACACACACACACACACACACAGAGGCCTCCCAGGTATCTTCAGCACACTATCACCACCACTTAAACCATGATCGTCGATAATCTTATCAGAAATTGTTAACGTATGAGCAGATGGTTTTTGTTGTGTCTATTCCATTAAATTACATAACACTGATGATTCTAGTAGTTAATATCATGTTCATTTAAGTCGCTAAGCAATGTAACAGACGCAAATCTTACACGTGTCAAATGTCAGACATTACGTAACTAGCGTCAATTAAATGAAACGAAATAATAATAATAATAATAATAATAACAATTATAATAAATGATGACACTGAAACAAAGGAGTGATGCAATGCTAACACACACGGTATCATTTCCTTTTGGTCAGAGCACTGGCAGTCGATGGTCACAATGCTTCGAGAACGGTGAAGCAGGTTTCACGCATCACAGTTTATACTCGTATGTATGTTACAGTATCGAATATCCTCACATGCACAGCATATTAAGCATTTAACTACATGAGACACTGAACAATATATAATTTAGCCAAAAATAGTATAGGCAAAAGGTGTAAAACAGTGAGAAGCTTAGCAAAACAGTATTGGTTTCATTTTCGTGGTGTGCTTCTAAACTTTAGTGACGTCACGTCCACCGCAATAAACGGAATCAATGTCTGGGCTGGTTGTATTGGTCTCACAGAATCTAATCTGTACTGATGAAGATGGACTGCAACTTGTAATATGGCCATATATTTTGCATTAAACTTATAATCGGTTATCATACGTGTCGTGCATGGGCGTTTCGCATCGCTTGCACAAAGAAGCAGATCGAATTCACCAGACTCTACGTTGGTGTAATAAGGTTGGCTGATGTATGATGGTTACTGTCTGCACAGCATGTAATACTAAACACACAGAATCGATTTGTGAAATTATATTACTTTAAGCCTTTTGTATTAGCATTCGCTTTACAAAGGATTATTGTTTTTAAGGCCATACTGCAAACTGTTAACGACATCAACAATAGCAAAACTCAATCACCACTCCCGTCCCACGTAACAGGACTCATTGAGGCCCATTCATTCACAGAAACATACACTAGTACTGCCACGCTGCCACATTTGGTCAGGGGGGGAGGGTAGGGGAGTAGTAGAGGGGGTGTAGAAACTCCTTTCCGCAACTGTACCTATCTCAGCTCTCCGCTCTATATGGGCTCACTCTACTTTCGGTTTAATCCCAGTACTCCCCTACTCCTCTCTCGAATATTACTATCCAGTTCTCGAGGCCACTCTTCTCACCAAATCCGTCGTCGTCAATATCCCTCTCCGTTCTGACATCACCTTCACCCTTTTCCACATCATTCCCTTCCCCTTCCGATACAACAACTCCTTATTGCAAGTCTCTGTTCTTTCAGAATATTTCCTCCTATCCCATGACCATCTTTCAGTTGCCTTCCTTTCTACCACCGACCTCCAGCAGTGTTCCTCCCTCACCCCCTACCTCTCGTCTCTGTGCTGCCCACCTTTTCGCTATCTTCCCTAGCAGCGCTACGCCCTGTGAGTCTGCTTTAGTTCGTAACCATTCCATATACTCGGCCTGTTCCTTTGTTCCAGCTCCTGTACTCCCAGTCCACCATGCTCACCTCAACTACGTCCAGTACTTCTTCTTCACTGTCCCCATCTCTGTCACCATCCTGTGTCCTGGTACTTCGGTCCGCTCCGTACCCGCTCGTGGTCTCTACAAAGCACCAGACTATTGTGCCGTCAAGTCAGAGTCAGTCATAACTTATGCCACTCGCTATCACCAATCAGTCCGTAAACACTCCTATGACATTTTCCAACCAATTGACATGCCTTCCAACCTGCCATCTACTAACATTACCGTTCTCTCCCCCAACATGCGTATGCTAACATTCCTCAACGACAGTGACTTCATTATGGATCAATTTTCTCTGGCCTCAGCCATTCATGGGTTCATCCAACCGTTGTGTTTCCCCCTGTGGTCATCTCTTTCATAGGTTTTCTCCTCGTCCTCTGTGCAGTGCACTGTTGTGTCCGGAAAATGGAACGCAGACTTCAGGAAATCAGACTTGCTACTGGCATAGTCCGCCCTCCCCAAGATTAAGTGCCCTCCCATTCAGTGACTACATATGCCACCTGATAAGTTGCATAAATTGTGGACAGAAAAAGTACCACCAGCAACTGTTGACATGTCTCTGAAACAGTAATGTGTGACAACTTGAAACTAACATAGAAACAAAAGCCAAAAAGAAAAAAAAATGAAAGACATATATACCCTATTTCACGAGAGTTATCTACAGTACTTATATAGATCTAAGAACATGCGTGACCGCGTACTCTATTTACTCCTTGTATCATATATCAAAATGACTCTATGTGTATCTTATATCAACATACCTCCCTTTGTAACAATGTATATCACTAGTTTCCATCCCCTTGACATGGCCATGTCCTCCCTCCAACCTCTGTCTCATACTTACTCCCTTCCATCCCCTGTATAATAATTCCTCCCTCCTTCCCCTGTATCATACTCCCGACCTGTACAGTTCTCCCGCCTCCCTTAGTCATATGAACCACCCCATATACCTCCTCTCTAGTGTCCAGAGACACCATCTCAACCACCCGGGGGAGTAATGTACCATTCCCCTTATATGTATATGTATATATGCCTCCCTCACTGTATACCCCCCCCCCCACTGAATCCAGAATTGCAGCGTAAGCAGCGCTTCCCAGGCTTGCCGCCAACGAACACCATGTGTAACAGTGAGTCGAGGGCTGATATCAGGGAGGTAACACCTATATTTCTGTGCACCACAATTAAAGGCCGTAAATAGCTACTCCAGGACTTTCCTTCAACCATCAAGAGAGGGGTGTTACAGTAAGTTGACCCCATATGACTTTGACCTTCGACCAATTGACCGAGCTGACCTAATCAGTTCATTATCTCCTCATACTGCTTCACTGGCAAAAGTTTGGTGGCAATCCATTGATGGGTTCAGGAGATATCACACTCACAAAAGTGTTACGGATGCACGGACCAACGTAACTCCATATGAACTTGACCTTGGTGCCCTTGATCGTCCCTTCATACTGTATCACTGACAAAAGTTTGATTGAAATCCGTAGACGGGTTAAGGAGATATCGTGCCTAAAAGGATATGACCTTGACCATTGACCCTTTGACCTAGGTCACCTAATCAATTCATCATCCCATACTGCATCACTGACAAAAGACTGGTGGAAATCTGTCGACGGATTCAGGGTACATCGTGCCCGCAAGAGTGTTACGGAAGTACGGACCCACGCACGCACTGACGGACAGACCAAGCTCTTAATGCCTCCTCCATCACAGGTGAGGGGGAGGTGTACTAAGTAAGTAAATGAACAGACATCATTTTACCGGGAGGAGGTTGGAGCGGGTCAGTGTGTAGAGTCCACAAGGCCTGATGGTCAGTGGCTGCTCGCTCAGTCTTATCAGTCTCACTACCTGTAAAAACCACCACCAGCTTCCTGAGTCACAGGTGGGCATGACACTGTTTATATTCCTACCCAACTCGTTTATTCACTTGCACAGCTCTCATACACTTTGTAATCATAGTGAAAGAGGAAAAAAAAATCAACGACTTGGAAAACAGTTGGCTTCGTTGTATAATTGTTTATTAAAACTGACCACGATTATTACCTGTAATATCCCTGGAGGACAACGATTACCTGAACAAAACACCCATACCCGCATCACGTCCAGGTATATCCCAGACAATATACACAATGGTAATATGAGATTAAACACATAAATATTATATAGTTTACGACAAAATATTCCATTATCAATAGCCATTCTCCCGACATGAAATACACACACACACACACACACACACACACACACACACACACACAGTTCATTGTTTTCCTTGACAGCAGGAAGCATTTCACTTTTACATACCAACAACAGAGACGAATAGATGAAGTATTAGTACCAACGGATCCTTTCAAATCAAAATGTAATTCTTAAAACGAAACCAATAAAAAGTAGAATCTTTGTATCTACTGTCAGACGCCTTTATCCCGTGAGAGATGGCCACAAACAAAGCGTCTCCATGTCGCCCTGTCGTCTGTCATTTCGCTGCTCCCCCCTCCCCCAACATACCTCTCCCCCTTTCTATATGCCTCTCTACCCCATCTCTCCATCATATCCTCGGTCTCCCTCTTCCTCTCCCCCTTTCCACGTCACTCACGTACACTCTCCTTGCTTGTCTCTCACTCTCCTTCCTCATAACATATCCTTAGTGTATTTGACCTAACGCTTCCTATGGCATCCTCTTCCACACCACAACCCTCCTTCATATCCTCATTTGTCAGTCTATCTCTCCATGTACCTCAACATACTTCTCTCAAACAATTCATTTCCTCTCGACTCACTTTTGACATGTGTCCTTCCAAATAGGTCCAAGTTTCGCTTCCATACGTCGATATCACAAAACCACAGCGGACGCTGAGTACAGTCTAGATTATGGTCATTTGTACAGATAGAGGCTATGATGCTCATTAAAGTATTTACTACCACATCGCCCAAAAATAATAAATAGGTTTGAAAAGGGTGTTTGATATTTTGTTGGGCAAATGCTGGGCCGGCGAGGGGGGAACTACAACCATAGGATGAATTTTTGCTGGCAGAGGGATTAAACAAAAATATGGAGATATTTGTGTGAGGTGGGGATACAAAAGATGGGTACAGTTTTCCATAAAGTCACATGCACCTCACCTCAGCCTCCACCTGGTCATCAAACAGGGCGGGATCGTGAGGGGAGGCCGCTTCACCCAGGATCCTCAAGGGCGTCGCAGACTGAGGAGGACAAGTTATTTATTCATTTAGTTGAGGATTTTGAATCTTTAACCCACAGACCCCGGGACACTCTCCTACGTAAATCTTTCCATCAGACGATTTTACTAATCTTCAGAGAAACTTTGAACTTTAGCGATTAGATGTAAACTTAATAAACCCCCCATTACGAGTGGCTTTTCCTGGACTTGAATGAAATCGTCAGGATGCAACAAGAATATACCAAGAAGTACACCACCCGGACCGATGCTTTTTGATGTGTGTGAATGGTTGCAAATTATACAGACATTGAAGCTTTCTTCCTGGAAGTACTTTTTTTTTGGTTCAGGGGATGTGAAAGTATGAATATAGAGAGACCACCAGCTTGACACAAAAATATTATGAAAAATAAAGGTAACCGAAAGTAACAGTGAATCCACCAGTGTTATCAGTTTTGTTGGGCAACCTGTCGTAGCTCAAAATTATGCTTTTTAAAAGAGTAACTCAGAAAAGAATAAGACAAAATATGGAGGAAATTTCTTTGCCATGACTTATGATAACCTACAGCATTCATTAAAAAGTATACAGACCGTGATTTTGAAAGACTTAGTCATGGCATTTTAAAACAACTCAAAGGAATTGTCTTATAAAGTACACACACACACACACACACACACACACACACACACACACACACACACACACACACACACACACACAGAATTTAGTACGCATGCACTTACAGATAGACGGATAATAAGACATACATACATACATACAAACAGACACACACACACACACACACACACATACAC
>JAGKTI010003226.1:19845-59353 GCA_018397915.1 Birgus latro
TACAAACAGACACGCACGCACACACACACACACACACACACACACACACCAGAAACAGGTACTGTGCACACATGTCCTTACCTCCTGCTGTAGATGGTCAGCCACACTCCCCAGCACATACATGATCACAGTGCTGCTGAAAACAACAAACAAAAAGTGCCAAAAATATTCCAAAGGTAAGCTGGTCGCCAGCAAGAAAAATGACAGCATCACAGACATAACCATCTTCTCCACCGTGGCAGTGAAGATGGGGAAGGAGATGAGGGACTGCAGGTGGTTGTGTAGGCGGTGGAGGGTTAGGTAACGATGGCGGAGGCTGCACAAGGCTTTGGCTACAGACCCTTGGGGTTGGTTGTTCTTTGGGTCCCTGGATGACAAGAGATCCTTCAGGGCTACGTTTGTGCCCCTTAGGCTGGCCAGGAGCACAAGGCCAGCGCCAATGCTCAGTAATATTCCAAAACTCGTAATCACTCGCAATGATACCACTGAATATAATATAATTATTGCCTCGAGACTGGACGGTTTATTTCTTATGAAAATGTCTATGGCCCCGAAGAGATGAGCCGACATATAGAAAACAGTGTCAAGAAGAACGGAGACGATCCATATGATACACTGCAGGAGGCTGGTCTTGCTGCCCTCCAACACCAGGGGGCTTTGAAGGTCAGCAAGTAGAGTGCTGAAGCTGCGACTTTTCACCCAGAAGAATGCCAGTACTGTCAGGGGAAGTATGACACTGATGATTGTGAACACTGTATTGCTGATATAGAAGAGATCTGGGAACTTAGCGATCATCCATGGTATAATAAAACAGACTGAAAAAGATAAATAATGTATCATAAATAGCATGAGTGTCATAGGAGGCTAGAGAGTGAGGGAGACAAAGGAAAAGTGGAAAAAAAAGTGACGCTTGCATTTTTCTCTGAGGCATGTCCTCTTCCCAATTTTATACCGTGGGAAGCTGACAAGTGAGAACATACATACGTACACACTCACATATGGGCTTCTAAAAGCCTTTGTCGTGTGTATGGGCCATGTGACACGAGCCGTCCTATCCAAGAGAGGAAAGGTTCAGATTCAGATTGACGAGAGAGAGCAGAGGGGGAGGAAGAGGGGAGGAGAGGGAGAGGAGAGGGAGAGTAAAGTAGGAGGACTGCAGCTAGCACAAACTACTACTAACCATAGGCTACAAGGGTCACGCCGAGCTCTTAACTTTTATTCAAGTAACTGTTTCACAATAAAACTGCAATCAACCACAACTCATCTTCTAATCCTCCCATCGTGGACCTCAAGTGAACTGAGGTTATCTTTACAACATCTAAACCTTTCTATAGAAACTACAACCTCCTCAGACACGGCTAAAACATCTGGTGGCAAGCAGTAACTACGAACCCACTACGTCACTTACACTGGCCTCAGCGATCAACGACGCTAAACTTTGCCAACGTTAAACTACGTCACAACAATCATCTCAAGAAACTACACTTCTACGATGAAGTAACCACAAGCTACTCTACAGTAAGAAGAACAAGTCTACAAGCAACTATATCAGAAAAATATGATTGTACAACAATAGAGAAACGAACACGACTCATAACTCTCTCGCCTCACACAACCTCACACCCCCCCTTTCCAAAAACTCTTCGCTTTCGTTGTGCAAGCGCTGACACACAGGTCAAGAGTCAGCTGAATCCAACAACAACACCCGAACTGTCACTAACTCACCACTGTTACTCACTGTTACTTAGTACTAATATTCATTTACCTCCTACAGTGAATGAGGGGATAAAGCAATGTTGTTCAGTGAGGTGAAGTCCGAGAATTTCTTCAATCAACCCTGATCTGAGAATTCCTTCAGTCAACCCTGATCTGAGAATTCCTTCAATCAACCCTGATCTAAGAATTCCTTCAATCAACCCTGATCTGAGAATTCCTTCAACTGACCTTGACCGATCAGCAAGCAGAGTGACTTCCTCCATCAACCCGGACCTGAGTCACCGATTACCATCATCTATTTCTCAAGTGAGTGATCATACGTTTACTCATTTCATCCCAGAGCTTAGCGTTAGGTACAAAACCTTATCATTGATTTAGATATACACATATTCACTGTTACCATCGCTTCTTTATTAACCCGAGGCGTCCCGTCGACGTATGGGTATGTCGCAAAGTTTTGTCACAGCTAGACCCATCTATGTACGGGTACGTTGCACAATTGCGAGGTTCATAATTTGCACAATTTTCAAGTTTCAAGGGTGATTTTTGGTAGGCATATGTGGGAGACCATCCTCTATCAGCTATCAAGTGGGGATTCTGCCTGGCCCCACCTGACCCCCTCTCCCCCCCTCCCTCCACACTGCAATTCACCTGTTAGCAGTGACCTGGCCAGTAAAGACATGTTGCCCCACGGTCTCTCCAATGACGAAATTCACGGTGAAAGTGATTCCTGAGGTGGAGGACAAAGAAATAAAGAAGCTAGAGCAAGAAACAAACAGAAGTGATGAGGTGGTAATGTCGTAAAGGAAGGTGCCATATGTGAATGTGTTTGGTGACTGAACAATGCTTCTATTGCCTATATAATTGTGTGAAAACCAATATAGTCTTGTACTACACAAATTCGTACCAAATAAATAAATAAATACATAATTCAAAGTGGCTTGAATTAGTTTACCCTCCCATAGTTCGTTTTCTTTGAGGCCAGATACCGTGAGAGAGAACGAAAGGTAAGGCTGACTTGTCACCTGTAGCAACATTTAAAAGGTCAGGAGGGTGATTTCACTACAAATTTTCGATATTTCTCACCAAAAGCGAAGGTTTGAGCCAAATTTAAAAAAAAAAATCCGAAATTGCTCGGGACTGGGGGATATCGGAGGTAGGAAATCGGTCGGGATGTGACGGGTTAATATTCGTTTCTTCACCTATATAGTTAATGCATACATAAATCAATTATTTCATAACACCATTCCTAACGAAAATGAGCTTCTTTTCTCTGACTGATATGACAGGCATATTCTTATCCCCACCAATTTTAGTGCTAGGCAAAACACAAATAACATCACATACTGATGAACAGTCAGTTGCGAATGCCAATTCATAACTAGTAACTGTTATGCTGCGTGAAAAAGGGTGTGACTTCCCGTCCCTTATATATGAAGCCTGGAGCAAGGTTCTCTTTCTAGACCGGGTTGGGCTCTATTAAGGCAATCAGAGGGAACAAGGCATAAAACTCAGGGCAACAATCTTACACGTATATTACCACAAATTACAAACTGTACTACAATATGATGGCACACTTTACAGAGAGATAGTGTCAACACACATAAACAGGACCGTGGGACTTGGCGCCAGAAGGGTGTGGCTGGAGCTTGCCATAGGGTGAGGCCCATAGAAGGCCTGGGTCGGAAGCCTGCGTCAAGAGCCCCTGGGGTCTTCGGGACTTTCAGAGGCTGCGCCAGGTGGCAGACCTGTAGAGTCTCGTCCAGGAGATGTCAGAGGGCCGTGCAGGAGAGGGTGGGCCCTTCCACAAGAATATGGATGGGAGGGAGGAGAGCTTTAGGGGCTGCGCCCGAACAGGTTCAGTAGGCATGCCTGCCTACGCTTACGCAGAGGTCGAGGTCGTCGTGTGGGGCTGGGGAGGTCTCGCCCTGGGGTCCTAGGGACGTCTCGGCTGGTCCTTGGGCTGCGGTCTCGCTGCTGAGTCTCCGTCAGGTACGACTTGCGGCAGCTCAGGGCGGCAGAGTCCAACAGGGGCTCGGGTTGCCGAGGGTAGAGGGAGAGAGCTAGGACTCCAGACACCAGGGGTCCTTGTCAGGCCTACCCCAACTGCTGATCGAGTGGAAGGGTGTCCCTGTGGGGAGAGAGAGTGAGGTCACTTGCCGTGACCCTTTCCTTTTGTGGAGCGCCAAGGTGGCCTTCTTCTAGGTGCAGCGAGGTGGCCGTCACCTTTCCTGCTTTTGTAGAGTTAGAGCAAGGGCGGTTAGTGTCTGTCTCCTCCCTGCATGCGGCTATGTGGCCGTCACCCAGTGTGAGCGAGTGCAGCGAGGTGGCCGTCACTTGACCTCCTTTTGTGGAGTTATAGCGAGGGCGGCTGGTGTCCGTCACCTCTACATGTACGGCTAGGTGGCCGTCACCCAGTGTGTGTAAGCGCGGCAAGGTGGCCGTAACTATACCTCCTTTTGTGGAGTTAGAGCAAGGTCGGCTAGGGGCCATGTCCTCCTCGTGTGCGGCTAGGTGGCCGTCACCTAGTGTGAGTGAGTGCAGCAAGGTGGCCATCACTCTACCTCCTTTTGTGGAGTTATAGCGGGGGCGGCAGGTGTCTATCACCTCCCCGCTTCCGGCTAGGTGGTCGTCACCCAGTGTGAGTATGTGCAGCAAGGTGGCCATCATTCTACCTTCTTTTGTGGAGTTATAGCGAGGGCGGCAAGGTGGCCGTCACCTGGTATGGCTGAGGGAGGGAAGCAGCAAGTGGGCGGCTAGTGGCCGACTCCGGAATGCTGTCTGGGGCTATAGGAGTAGCCCCACCCTGAACCTGTCGGTCGCTTGCACGGAAGAGGTGTAGTTCACCTGGACTGCTACCTGCGCAGTGAGTTACCTGAACGCAAGAGGGGCATGCAGGAGAGGTACAGGTGTGCCCATCTTGTCTGGAGCACACGCCGCTAACTTCCGCTCCCTGGGTATCTCCTCCTTGGGTGGTTATCTTGCCCAGGTAAGGTTGAGGGGGAGCTTCGGTATTCTGCAATTCAGTAACAAATACCGATTCAAGGTTAGAGGAACAATCAGAAGAGTATCACGAATACGAAAGACTCTCACCCAAATCCGGGCAGGGTAAGGATGACGAAATAGAGGATGATGGTAGTGAATTTGATGATGATAATGATGATGATGGTAATCATGATGAGCAGGAAAGGAAACCTCCTTTCGATGTGAACAGTGACGACTTTAGAGCTTTCCTCCATACGTACGATAACCTAATAAGAAGGGTTCACAGATCAGGTAGATCTTATTCAAATGTTCTCTCACATAACGATCAGGGATCACATGTGAACTTACCGAACAACCTGCCAACATGGCAAACAAATCGACCGCACATTCACGATCCACGCCTCACGTATACGTTTACCATGAGGACACAACCACCCCCAAATTTTCGGGCACAGACAAAGACGCATCGACATAATGTCTCTTTTAAACGAGTGCGAACAGATCTTTGTTAAGAGACATGTAACAGACGAGAGTGAAAAAAACGCCAATCTTTCGTCTAGGATTATCCATGAGAGATGCCCAGCGTCCGACTTGGTTAAGTCAGATAAGCTCCTAAGAGCTAACGCATATAAAGAGTATAAGACAGAATTTCTGAAGAAATTCTCAAGAGGTATAAATTTTTGCAAGGTATACTTCCAGAATTTCATAAGACTGTGGATCTTATGAGACAACATACAACTCATTCTGCACTAGGTGAAATAACAACGGATGTTTCTACAATTAAAAGAACATTGTTAGCCACCATAGAGAAATCCCATTGTGTAACAAAGATGGCAAAATGACGACATTGCATGTCTTTGTCATCCTTGGCTATGTAGCTGCACTGTGTAAATTACCAGATAGGACACTTAAGATATCGAAGATTATCACTTACACCCCAGAAATGTGCTTACTAGATTTCATGAATGAGGTAGAGATGAATTGTAGCAAAGCAGGAGTGACTGAAGCACAGTCAGGCATGAACAGAATGAGGATTACAGAAACAGTGTCAGCAGTGAAAACGACTACACCAAAAAAAAGACCATAAGCGGTCGCGCCCCCAAAACAAATAAAAACCACCCCCACAAACCACGAGGCATCGCTCACAGACCCCAGGCTACAGACAGTCCCAAAAATTTGCACGCAGTCCTAGCAGAAACAGTGCCAAGACAAAACAAAGTATGGGAAGTCATCTCGAAGATCACAGTCAGGAGATAGGTCTACTCTATGTTATTACTGTGCAAATCCTGGACACTCAAAAGTGAGTGTTTCATCAGGCACAAAGAAGACAAACAAAAGATACAAGGTCAAGAACAATACTGTCGCCACAATAAGGCGTAGGGTCACTGGACCTCTGGTTGTAAGACGGTAGAGAAGTTGGTTGCTATTTTTAAGTCGGCGGAAGGGACAAGCCACGACAAAAAAGTACCAGTCATAAAGACAGACAAGTCTAAGTCTAGGAGGCGTGGAATTCAGATAGGAGGTGTGTTAGGAAATGAATGTATGTTAATGCCGGCCATATGTGAGAACGAACACATTTCTTCATTTTTGGATACAGGCTCTCCAGTGAATTTAATAACACAATTACAATTAAATAGAATTTTTAGAAATGAGAAGAAAGTAACCTTCCCAGAAGAATCTAATTTAGATTTATTTGCAGTAAACGGTAAAGAAATTGCGGTTAAAGGCATGAGACGATTAAATATGCAATTTAACATGACAACAAGAGAATTCTCTGCTATTTTCTATATAGCAGAAAATGTAGTGATAAAAGCCAACCTCTTGTTAGGCCTACAAACAATGCGACCGGAGAACATAATTTTACTCCCGCAAATGAATGGGATAGAGTTTGACCAAGAGTTCACTGAAGAATTACCCACAGATTTCTTACATGTCAATAGTAGAGAGCCAAAAAGAATTGGAAGTACTGAACAGCTAAATGGAAACAAACAAAAGGACAATGATAAAGATGCCTCCACACTGCCCACATCCTCCTAGACTAGAGAAAGGGATAACAATCTTGATTCATCAGTCTCTCCCGCCCATCTTACCCATAACGTAGTTATTCCACCTTATTCTTATATGCCAATCACTATTAAATCCTTGATCAAAAATAATAATGTTCTCGTTTTAGATAAATAATGTAGGGTAAAAGGTGTGTCAATAGATTACGCATTATGTAAGGTGGATAAAAATGGGCAAACTCAGGTGTTCCTAATCAACCACATAAAAGGAGAAGTACGGATGAAAAATGGGACTTGTCTAGTCAACACAGAGAAATGCCCTGGTCCAATAATGGAAACAGTTGTATCAGGAACAACAAGCCAGATAAAGTCTACGGACAGAAAAAAAAAAAAACCTAGTTCACTCAGGAGAATTTCGTGAGGAAGACGATCTCTTAAACCTTTTGGAGAAGCATCGTAACACAGTAGCATTACCAGGAGAACAATTAGGGTGCACAAACCTGATTAATCACAAAATTAACGTGCCTCCAAACACAACCGATTTTTGTACCGGCCTACAGAGTTCTACATTCGTTGCGTACCCTTGCAAACCAATATGTTGATGAATTGCTAAAACTGGGTTTTATTGAGCCCTCAGTCTCCCCTCCCTTGGAATGCCCCATTGTTTTTCGTGCCCAAACGAAAAGGAGAAATGCGTGCGGTAGTTGATTACCGAAAACTTAATACCCATACCATACCTGACCGATTTCCAATGCCAATGTTATCAGACATTTTACATAATATAGGATCAGAGAATAAGGTCTTTTCCACAGTCGATTTGCTTAATGGTTACTACCAGATATCTTTGGACGAGCAGTCCCGTAAATACACTGCCTTCTCCACAAATACAGGGCATTACCAATACAAGCGAATGCCGATGGGTGTGAAAACGGCACCCGGTACTTTCCAGCGACTGATGAATTACGTGTTGTCTGGAATACTGGGGAAAGGAATTTTTGTCTATCTAGACGACATTATCATAGCTACTAGAACAATTCATGAACACCTTCAGAAATTAGACCAACTCTTACAAAAGCTTGCTGATGCTGGTTTTAAAATTAAGCTGTCTAAATGCAAATTTTGTTTCATGGAAATAAAATTCTTAGGCCACAGATTAGATGTCCAAGGCACTCACACGTCTGCCGACAAAATACAGGCAGTAAAGGATTTCCCCGACCCAACGAACATAGACGAAGTAAGACAATTTGGGGGGCTAGCAGGATATTATCGGTCCTTTATTAGCCAATTCTCTCATGTAGCTCAACCGCTATTAACTCTACTAAAAAAAAAGATGCCATGTTCCAGTGGGCAGAGCAACAAAACTTAGCATTTAAAGAATTCAAAAATAAAATTACAAATGCACCTTGCTTGGCATATACTAATTTCAGTAAACCTTTTATAATTTGTTCGGATGCATCAAGCAGTGGTATAGGTGTAGTCCTGATGCAAGGGGATTCACGTAAAAAGAATCAGCCAATTGCATTCACAAGCAGACAATTAAAAGGTGCAGAAAAAATTATTGTACTACAGACTTAGAGGCACTTGCAGTGGTCTTTGCATTACAAGTTTCGAGATTTGGTACATGGTTACGAGATTCACCTATTCACAGACCATAAACCGCTCGTGGGTATGTTCTAAGAAAAACTCCTCTCTGGGAGGAGAGCAAGAAGGAAATGCACCATTGACAACTACAATGTACATATTCACTATATACAAGGCAAAATAAACTCAGTTGCCGATGCGTTATCTAGGAACCCAACAGCTATTCATGTTGCGGCATTAGACATCAAGGGAGGCATCCCAAACCATGACGAAATTGTAAAGGCACAAAGACTTGATCCCACAAGGTCTAAAGTCATATATAAACTAGAAAGTGGCGATGACATACAATTACCCAAGCTACATACACCACTCGAACAGTTCACATTAGTCAATAATGCCTTATACAGGATCAACCCAGGACAACCGAAACACCAAAGAAATAATAAACAATTAGTAGTACCCAAGGATATGACCCCTCAAGTTTTAACAACGATACATGATAGTCCACATGCAGGTCATCCTGGAAAAGATCGGACTGTTTAACAAGCCCGGCTAGCATACTACTGGCCGACGTTACGAAAAGATATACACCGTCATATTGACAGATGTGAGTCTTGCGCATAGCACAAGGGTTACACATTATGGCCGGCACCCATTGGTAATTACCCTGTACCACAACAACCATGGGACGCAGTCGCGATTGACTTACTCAAGTTATCATTATCGTATCAGAATAATAAATATTTATTCGTTGCAACAGATCATTTCTCACGATATGTAATTTTATCCCCAATTAAGGATAAGACAGCAGAAACAGTGGCAAAGGCAATCATAGACAACCTAATTTATCGCTTTACTACCACAAGGGTATTAATAAGCGATAATGGAGGTGAATTTAACTCTGAAATCTTACACGAAATATGCAAACAATACAACATAAAAAAGGTAAATGTTTTAGCCTATCACCCGGCATCCGATGGGTTAGTAGAGAGACAAAACAAAAAAGTATTAGATGTGCTACGACACATTCTCAATGAAAATTATGCAAGCTGGGATGATTGGGTTCCCAGAGTAGAAGCATCAATTAATGGATCTATAAATAGGTCTACAGGAGACACTCCTCACTTCATTATTTATGGGACAGATAAAAAATTACCCTACGAAATACTCGAGGGTGAAAATCTGCCTACATATAACTATGACGATTATCCTAAACTACGTTTGCGTGAATTCCAGGAGATACACAAAAGAGTAAAGGAACAATTATCAGAAATGACGGAGTCATTCAATAAACAGGCAAAAGAATCACCTATCAACGTAGGAGACATTGTCTATGGAATCATTCATACTAGAGACAATAAGTTATCACCAAAATTTGAAGGCCCATATAGAGTGATTAAGACAGCGAACAAGGTAATAATTAGGTCACTGTCGAGTGGCGAAGAAAAACAAATTCATGTTGATCATTTAAAAAGGGTCCCAAGGGAATCAGCCAGCAATTATATAACCTCGGACGTCGCCGAGAACTCAAATAATGTATGTGAAACCAATTACGAGGATAGCAATACTTACAAAAATAAATTAAGATCGTATAACAAACAAACAAACATAGGTACAACAGTGGCTACAACTACTACAATACAAGATTTACATGATCTAGGTGTCGACTTAAACTCCTTCTATAAGTAGAACAACGAGCGAATTATTGTTCTCCATGAACCAACGGTAATGCACATCATCACTATCAACGACCACATCATGAATGGATTATTAACCTTTTTTTTTTGGGGGGGTTAGGTCATGATGATGGGACTTATACTATGGATTATCATCTATGTGACAAGAGGATCAGCACACTTAGACCCTCAACACAGAGTAAGGCAAGGATGTCTCATAGCCCCTACGGCCTCGACGGTAATTGCAAAGGACATCATGAGTACAGAACTAAGTTTGGATGAAATCCGTGTATATGAGTTACCCACGTTTGCTAGAAAACATCGCCAGGCCGCTGAGAACACTGGAAGTGGCGATAACGAGTTATATTTCAGACACTCATACCACAGAGGAGGTGAATGAAACCGTGAAGTTAGTGAAATGGAAAGTGGCATACACCAAGACAACTATGCATATCATGATCCAAGATCTCCCATCTCGTGGAACGGAGGCATTCATGGATTCGAACAATATCACTCATGGACGTGGGAAACGTGGCCTCTTCGATCTAGATGGTGCCATTCTAGGAAATATATTTGGATTAGCTACAGAGGAAGATCTTCAAGAAATAAACAACAAATTTAATAAAATTGCTCAAATATTAACATACCAATGTAAACTAGTCGAAAATCGGAACTCTGTCATGATGACCATTGTTAAGAAACTCAGAAAAGCAGAATCTATAATTCACCAGAGTGTGGACAAGATAGATGCCATAGAAGGTAACCTAACACTATTCGAACACTTTTCAGTAATCATGGAACGCATTGACATAATACTGCTCAAGTTAGATAACACTAGAGTTCATTATCAGGCAACGTGAAAGCTATAGTAAATGCAGATAATGGCAAAGTCACAACTAATCTGTTTCCACTCCATGACATGCGTCAGATCATCAATCAAGGCATACATAAACATAGTTTGAAGCCTTTATTCCAGGACAGAAACTTTATGCTTTATTAGACATACCTAGAAGCAACTCTAACTCCAGCATCAATAATTGTTCATGTACCATTCATAACAGATGATGTGTTCACAGTCTATCAAATATTCCCTTTTCCTTCTAATTATAATAGCACTTTGGTCATCATCAACAGCATCACCAACAACGGACTATTCATGGTCTCCACGAGACAGGATACAGTCACTTTCGCCAGTCACTCTATAATTGAACGTAATTGTCGTACTTCCTTACATGCTATTCATCTTCTTCCTGCGTACATTTTCACCTTTCAACCTAAAGACACAGTCCCTTATGAATTGACTGTCATAAAAAATCACAGCATTCACCATCAATTCAACTTCATATTGTCACCAGATAAAAAAAAATATCCATCATCAGCACACTGGGCACTCCCAGTTGTTTTACTTCACTCATAACACATCAGTTTTCATAGCTTGTCCAGATACACCACCATCTCATACCATGGCGTCAGGATTATACATAGCACCTGACTACTGTGCTGTACTTACACAATCCCTGTTCAACCTAGCTACAAACAATCACTATGCCATTCTTAATTACACACACAAATACTTCCAACCGCTACCTGAGATGAATTTGAACATGAGCACAAATATTAAGCTAACATCCCATGATTCTGAGACCATGAAATTAATTAATGATACAATGAAGCCCTGGGAGGAACTGAGTATAAGTATGTTCAACCCCTACTATGTGTATAACCCAGCTTCTAATGTTTTTGTGATCTTTTCCATTGTCTTTAGTGTATTGCTATTCGCTATGCACAGAATGCAAAGAAGAATCGCCAATCTGGAGACCCTTTTCAAGGGAGGGAGAGCGAACATTCAAGTGAGACCCCCTGAGTAGAAAACAAAATGTATGTATGTAAAAAGTACAACTAAAAGCTTTTATACTAAAAAAAAAATAATATTATTCTTATAACAATATCACTGTATCTCATATAAATGCAATACAAATATATATTAATAACTCTTGCTCTGCTCTTAGCATTGTAAGGCTCTTGCATGGAAGCACATATGATTTATACAATATACAATTTTTTTTACTTACTCAATTGCATATAAGACATATTTACAATAATTCCATGGCGAGTATGACACATTTATAGTATATTGTATTTCTAAATATTATTACACATTATTCATTTACAAGGCCATGTATTACTAATTATTGCAATGCGTCGTGGGTACTCCACTGAGTGTGACCGAACGATGTCATAACTCTACATTATTAGCATATAAGTATTGTAAATAGCATAAGTATCACAGGAGGCTAGAGAGTGAGGGTAACAAGGAAAAATGGAAAAAAAAAAAAGTTACCCTTGCATTTTTCTCTGCGGCGTGCCACCTTCCCAATTTTATACCGTGGGAAGCTGACAAGTGAGAACAAACATACATACATACATACACACTCACATATGGACTTCTAGAGGCCTTTGTCGTCTGTATTGGCCATGTGACACGAGCCGTCCTATCCAAGAGAGGAAAGGTCCAGATTCAGGTTGACGAGAGAGAGAGAGCAGAGGGCGAGGAAGAACAAAGGAGAGGGAGAGGAGAGGGAGAGTAAAGCAGGAGGACTGCAGCTAGCACAAACTACTACTAACCATAGGCGACAAGGGTCACGCCGAGCTCTTAACTTTTATTCAAGAAACTGTCTCACAATAAAACTGCAATCAACCACAACTCATCTTTAAATCCTCCCATCGTTGACCACAAGTAAACTGAAGTTATCTTTACAACATCTAAACCTTTCTATAGAAACTACAACCGCCTCGGACACGGCTACAGGATATATATATATAAGTCCATGATTAATGCTTTTCTTTTCGTATAATAAACTAATGAAAGTCCCTGTACATATTTCTACTTCTGGTTACATAATCATTGTTTACAAAGTCTGGTTACCAGAGATCCCGATTTCTTGGAATACTTACACACATATTTGACGACGTAGATGCCAGTGAAAATCGGTGTGATGACGAAGGCGGCGAGGGCGATCATGGTTTTTTCCAGCGACCAGCGACGCCCACGGCCACCATCAGGCAGCAGACCCTACACCACTGCCACCCACTCCACCACACACATCATCACCCGCAGCACACGTCCACCCACTGGAAGTCTAGTGTCCACCTCGTCTGCGCTCAAACCTCGTCCATCCTCCATCTTGTTCACGTGCAATCCACTCTTAGCCTCTGTCATGTGTGTTCTGAAATATCTGGGAGAAGTGGGAGCTGGATCTATTGCGGAAATATTGAAATGACCCGGCTGGTTTTGGCTCATGAATATGCTACACAGTCCCGAGTATAAGTGTGTCAATACGAAAATGCGTACACTCGTAGATTCGCAGTAAGGGCACCACACCTACAAGTCTGCATTTTACCATTAGATAAAACTCGGTCATTTTGGCCATATAGAAGGCTACTATTTTTGGAAACAGTTTTTGCATGCACAGAGGGCATGTAGAACAAAATATCCACGATAGTATTGACACTAAATCTGTATGTGTGTATGCATGTTTGCATGTATGCATGTATGATACATGTGTGTATCTATGTATGTATGTGTGTGTATGTATATATATGTGTTTGCATGTGTATGTACGTGTGTATGTGTATGTACGGTATGTATCAAAACTTCAGATCCTGAGAAACGTTTAATGCCAAATTTCCACACGCTATAATTGGGGTTCAGTGGTTTTCGAGTTTGGTCCAAATCTGTGTGCTTTGAAGGGGTGTTTTGACAACTCGGCAATGCCATTGCACGAACACCCTAGGTGGACAGAGCAGTCTTATAAACCTCCAGTGGTTAATTATAGAGTAGGCAGATTTTTATACCTCACTGAGGTGTTACTGTTGTTGCTTATCCCCGGTCTGTCTGGCCGAGCACACCCGACGGCCACAGGTAAACAACTACTGTGATAAGCAGCCCGTCACCTGGGTCAGTGCAGTGTTCTTCCCCACGGCGAGGTGCAGGGAAATATGAGGATGTCTTGCTCGTGGGTGGACACAGCAGTTGAATTGCTCCATCCAGGCTCTACAGCTTCATCACTTGCAGGCTCCTTGTCAGCGCCTGACTGAAGTGTCAACGCGAGCAAGGGAGTGTACAACCAAGTGTCTTGGCAGAATGGAGATTGTTTGACCCTGAGACCGCTGAGAAGGCGGACGTGGGGGATTTACTACTTTATTGATGAGTAACGAATAGTTTATTCTGAATACCTCTGGCTCCCGTTCAGTACTAAGGATACATATGCTTACTACCGATAATGCATTGTGCGTTATCTAAAAGAAAAATATTTATTGCAGCAGCTCTTCAGTCAGACGAAGTGAAAGCTGTCTCACCTTGTCAAATTCTTATAATGAAGGTACCCCCGTCCTATTGTGGGTATGAAAGGAAAGACACAACTCCCTTGCACTCTGACAAGGGAAAGCTTTTAATCATACCTAGAGCACATCGGGCAAATCATTATGATGGAATAAACATTTATTGGCACAGGGAAGACTATACAGGAAAAACATACTGACTCTCCTGATGTTCTTTGAGTATGATTAAAAGCCTCTCCTTTTCCGATTGCCATAGGCCTGTCTTCCCTTTCAGGGCCGCAATTGGTGGTGAAGGTGTCTTGGTTTCGCGTATGTGACAAGGTGGGACAACTTTTACCCGGTCGTTGTACAGTGAAAACCTACCTGGATCTTACCTGCGAGAACTGAACTGAATTCCTGGCACAGAATTGGCAATATGTTAGCAGATTCTACCTTTATTAATACAGGTTTATTTCACCAAACTGACATTAGAAATTGCTATAGGAAAGATCTCATAACCGTCCCGGGACACATTTCGTCTCGTCTGTCTACGATGGGGTGGAATGGCATACCGTACTCGAGGCTCAGAAGGGCAGGGCACCGGAGCAAGGCAGGAGGTGAGAGCGGCCGAGCTGGCGAGCCGAGGTGGAGTGAGTGGGCGAGTGGCGTTTGGCTGGTTGGCTAGCACACTCAGTTACACATTCCCGTCACTTATTGTAATATTATACTCTTGACTATCACTCCATCATACACACACAATAATCTCATCATAGAGTATATTGTTGCACTCTTGGTATATACTGTCAAGTACTCATCATTCTCATCACAAGATGTGGGATCTCCTGTAGATTCCTTGTCTGGCATTGATTTGGACGAATTTTGTTGAGGGAAGACACTAAATGAATGCCTTAGAAAATTCTTCAATAATCTGAATATCAACAAAGCAAACAAAAGAAGAAAACAGGCGTTATCTTAATGAAATTAAAGAAAGACATCGATTTCATCAGTTGCAATTAACAAAAATTAACTTAAGAATTAAGATAACTTAGCATTATAGCTCACAAGTCATCGATGCCTCAGACAGAAATTTTATATTGCTATAAAGAAGAAAATATAAAGAACAGAGAGGGGGAGAAATAGCAGATTAATTATAGAAGAAACATTTGAACACACAGACAAGGAAAAATGCTGAAAAGATGAAGCGGACAAGTGGAGGGTATTAGACAGTAGTTATAAGACAGTATTTTATTTTATTTTATTTATTTATTCTTTTTAGGTGTCAGACTTGGGCATACAATACAGTAATCAGTTCATTTCCTGAGATGCAGCAGTCTTCCTCCTACATACAACAGTTGACATTACACTTCTTTACTGCATCTACCACTGTTTGCCGACTTACACGGAACCAATAGTGCTGGAACACGCTAGGGCTGCTTCGTTCAAGATTAATGTGATGGTATTAATGGGGTCGATTTGATGAGATATTCCTGGGTTTCACTGAATTACAAAAAATGCCTTCACCGATATTCAGTTCCCAAGTTGTTCTCTCTCGCTTTTCGGGGTATTGATCACTAGGTTCGTCCATCAGCAGTGCACTTCTCGTTCCCTGTGATGATGACGCTGTGTTGACTCTTGATAAATTGTGTTAGCTTTTCTTACCACCTTGAATTGACTGATGAACAAATAGGTTATTATATATATACCTGACACTACAATGTTCTTTTGGAAAAAAAGTAGGAAGGTCTAATAAAATGAACATCTTTGTGTGACAGAAACAAAAATACATCATATATTAGACCTTTCTCTCTCTCTCTCTCTCTCTCTCTCTCTCTCTCTCTCTCTCTCTCTACCTTTTCCTCCTCCTCCTTCATCATCACTACCACCACCCTCGCTTTATTTTATTATTTTTTTCATTGGCCTTTCATAGGTCAAATCAATAATCAGGACAATTCTCAAAGAAGCATGTCAGTGATCAATGGCAGTGTGCAGACCATCCAGTATTCCACTGTAAATGTTGGCAACGTTTATCCATTATCAGTTTTATCTTAACTGCTGTTATTACTATTATCAACGTAATTGTCACTATTATAAACTGGTCTTTTAGAATCCAGACAGATAAAACACAAAACAGGTAAAACACAAACCAAGCAAAACACAAAAACTGGTGAAACACAGGCCAGGTAAAACAGACCATGTAAAACACAAACTATGTATAGCACAGACCAGGTAAATCACAAACCAGGTAAAACACCAACCATGTAAAACACAAAACAAACACACAGCAGTTAAACACAAACCAGGTAAAGGGATCCACTTTCATTCACTCATTTTCTTGGTAATGGAACAAGAAAATTATCGTGGTCAAATCACCTCTTCTATTGTTGCTAACACCAGGCAATTGAATATAGCAGAGAGAGAGAGAGAGAGAGAGAGAGAGAGAGAGAGTCATAGTAGCCTGATAGTGTAGATACTGGTGTCGTTAACTCTCACATGATCGGGAACACTCTACTAATCTACATCCAGATCATTATANGCTAACACCAGGCAATTGAATATAGCAGAGAGAGAGAGAGAGAGAGAGAGAGAGAGAGAGAGAGAGAGAGAGAGAGAGAGAGAGAGAGAGAGAGAGAGTCATAGTAGCCTGATAGTGTAGATACTGGTGTCGTTAACTCTCACATGATCGGGAACACTCTACTAATCTACATCCAGATCATTATATTCGGCTGAGAGCGAGTCATAGGAGCCTCAAGGTATTTATGAGGCACAAAAAAACTCATTTTGTAGGGAAATTTTTTATATTCTATGGCAAATAACGCCCAAAGACGTTTCACCAGGCGATTTATTGAATTTATTACACTTTGATCTCCTCTTCCGTGCTACATAAATCCCTCCACTTTCGTCATAGTCTGAGTAAATAACATAAAAAAGGATATTAATCAGCCATATCGAAAAATGAATCGCTAAAGAAGAGGTGTTTGGGAGCTTTCTTAACCACCTAACATACAAGCCTGAGACGTGACCTATGGTATCTCAGTGATATGCTGTAACTGTTTAATGTTTAGTGGGACTTTTTGTGTGTATATTTTTGTGAAAGACAATGTAATTAGAAAATCGTTGTCAAACATAATTCTGTACATTACTTCGAATGTATCTGTTCATGGCGCCAATCATCCACTCACTAGATGTAGTGCTGCCTTCAGTTTATTCTACAGGAAGGGACATGCCAAATTATTTCTTGTAAGCCGGAAACCCATTTAAGAGACTCCGGTGTTCTTCCCAATACCTATCAGTTCCACACAGCACACCTTCCCCAGCACTCCATGTTGCATCACCGCTTGGGGATTATGTTATACTCGTTTTACTCTAACTTGGCGTATATTTCCATCCATTTGCAGCTCATTTCACATAGCTCGGCACAGACAAAAGACCAAATTACAGTTCAACATCTTTTCCACAGCACTAATTATAATTTATTGCAACAGCTCATGAATCAAGATGGAGAGATGGCAGTTTGACATCAGGTTAGAATAATAGCAGTATAAACTGCATGCAGTCTTCAACTGTGAAAATTTACCTCACCAAAGGAATATGGCAAGGGTGATGCCTACTTATTTTTAAATTTATAAGTCTGTCCCTCACCCTACACCCACCCTTACCCCATCCCTTGTGAATTACAGTTATGAATGCCGGGCCTTGGGAACCTAGCCATCTTTGCTTGTGCTGTAGGTATCCTAAAACATGTAAGAAGAGACTGGATGAGGAATCTGGAAGGAACTTGAGTGTAAAGTGGAGAGAATGTAAGAAAATGTTCTGGAAAGAGGTAAAGAGAGTTAGACAGGGTGCCAAAGAAGTTAGTTGGGGAGTGAAAGATAAAAATGGTATATTACTAGTGAACAAGGGAGAAAAAGTGAGCAGATGGAGAGAACACTTTAATGAATTGTTGAACATAAAGAATGAAAATAATGCAAGTATAAGTGGCTGGGGAATGGCTGGGAGACGGAGAGTTGTGAGAAGAGAGGAAGAAATCAGTAGGATGGAAGTTGTGGAAGCAATGAAGAAAGGTAAAATGGGGAAAGCCCCAGGGATTGATGGAGTATGTGGTGAAATGCTGAACCATAAAGGAGAGATAGTAGTAGAATGGATGTGGAAGATGTGCAGATTGGCCTGAGAGGAAGGTGGAGTCCCGGAGGATTGGAAATCAGGCATAATTATTCCCCTGTTCAAAGGAAAAGGGGAAAAAGAAGTGTATGGTAATCACTGGGGCATTTGTCTTCTTAGTGTAATAGGAAAAGTGTATGGTAGGATTCTTTTTGACAGAGGTAGGGAAATAACAGAGGAATTATTTGGAGAAGAACAGGGAGGTTTTAGGAAGGTAAGAAGTTGTGTAGATCAGATATTCATTCTTATTTCTTTAGTGGAGAAGTTTCTAGAAAGGGAAAGAAGTTGTATGCGACCTTCATGGATTTGGAGAATGCATATAACAGGGGGGATAGACAAGGATTGTGGAAAGTATTAAGAATATATGGAGCAGATGGGAAGTTGTTGAAGGCTGTGAAGAGTATGTATGAGGGTGCTAAGGCTCCAGTGCGTGTTGATAGTGAACTGAATGGTTTTTTTTATTTGAAGGTTGGATTGAAACAAGGATGTGTCATATCTCCATGGCTGTTCAGTCTGTTTATGGATGGGGTTATAAAAGAGATACACGGTAGGGCAGTGGATGCTGGAGCGGCCCTAGTGAGAGAGGGCAGTGTTTGGAAACTCCCTGTACTGTTCTTTGTAGATGATACTGTGTTGTTAAGTGAAGACGAAGGGGAGCTGCAAAGCTTTGCGAATGAGCTTGGGAGAGTGTGTAAGAAACGGAAACTTACTGTAAGCTGAATGTAGGGATAAGTAAAGTTATGGTCTTCGAGAGGAGTGAAGTCAGTGAATGTACAGTGAGGTTGAATGTGGAGGAAATGGAAAATGTGAGTGCATTTAAGTACTTGGGTAGTGTGATGAATAAGGATGGATGTTTAGAGAGTGAAATGCTTGAAAGGGTACAGCTAGGAAGAAATGTTGCCGCTTCTTTGAAAACAGTGATAAGAAACAGGGAAGTGAGCATGGAAGTGAAAAAGGTACTACATGACAGTATTATGATACCAACTCTAAAATATGGAAGTGAAGCTTGGAGCTTGTTGGAGGGACAGAAGTCAAGAGTGAGAGCAGTGGAAATGAGTTATTTGAGAGGAGCACGTGGAGTCACATGGAGAGACAGACTGACAAATGAGGAAGTGAAGAAGCATTGTGGTGTGGATGTGGATGTGATAGGAAGCATTATGAGAAACACAATGAGATGGTTTCGACATGTGTGTAATGGTCGAAAATCTGAGGTGATTGCAATGATGGGGAACTAACAAGCACGACCTCTGTCACCAGTGTAGATGTCGAGATTTTGACTAGTGTAGAGCTCTCAATTTTGACTTACCAAAAGAATCAGAGATTTAGAGAGTATGCTGCCACCACCCCAGCGTAGGCTGTGAATTTATTCCACCAGAAAAAAATAAAATGAGGACTTCTGGGGCTTTGAGAATAAGAGAACTAGGGTAGCGTGTTGTTATTAAAGAGCTCGTGAATAATAAGATATTAGCACACCTTGCGGGCCACTCAACCTCACGATTAATTCTCCTTAGGGGGATGATAAGACTTAAGCTCAATGAAAACTTACCTAATATTTACTAATTCTAAGTATAAAAAAAAACAGACTAAAAAAAATTAGAATAAAAAAGAAATATTACTTTACAGATTAAGAATTACTAGGAACTGAGGAAATAAATTACACTTTGCACTGAGGATATTTCTAGACAGAATAAGCATAATTAGGATTAATAATTCAAAAGAAGTAGATAAATATGAGCATCAAATATCCCAACGGGGTAATTAGTTAAAATGAGGTTCTCGTACCCCAATATACAGTTGAACCGACTATTCACAGAAATGCATTATCATACACTAAATAAGTGTCCTTCGCAATTACATAAATATTCAGATTAATATTTTCACACACTAATGAAGTGTCCTTCACAACTGTATGATACTCAGGATGATATTATCACTCACTAGTATAGTGTCCTTCACAATTATATGGATTCTCCATTCAATATCATCATTCATGAATTCAATCATCTTTCCTTCAGAATCAACACTTCAGATATCACTAACACGCTTGATTTCCCACTTCCAGGGACATGAATTCACACATATTAGATTAATATTCAAGATAATACTATCAACACGAACCCAGCAATCCCGTGGCCTCGAGTGGGCTCCTCGGGAAATGACCTTCAGATAATGCCACTACAGAGTATACCTTTGGGACCGAATTTTTTTATTCAATTTTCCTCGGTGATCACATGCCAACTAATACAGTACTAAGAGAGGAACTATGTAAACGGATCGACACTTAAAATATGAAATAAAATTTTCAACAGCTTCCTAGGACTAGATACACGCAAGTTTACTATTTGTTTTAAACAGTCACAAGATATATATAAGAAAATAGAGTAATTTCAGTGGACCAGCTAATTCGCATAAGGGTTACGTGAATTAGAAAAAGGAGGTGGGGGGGGGATTTTAGTGTAGTGGGCATTTAGGCAGTCAGTGTGAGCCAGACGGCTTCAACGCTTGTGTAGGCAGACGAAATGAAGTGGTGGCGACAATCTGCAGATAGGAGGGCGACGGGAAAGTGACTATGATATGAAAGGAATTAGGGGGAGGGGAACATTAACAAGTCAACTATTAATATATGAGAGGATTTACTTTATAGGAACAAAGAGGAGGGGGGAGGGGGAATACTGAGCACGCGGACACTCACCTGCAAATAGGAGGGCGACGGGAAAGTAACGCCTCTGTGTACGACTCGCAATTTTATATAGCCCCGGTTGTTATAATTCTGGGGACTGACTACAACTTCGACTAATCACTCTGCAACAGAGTCTTTACACCTAATACCAAGGGATATGGAAAATCTGTTTACACTCAAGCTACATGGGTGGACTGACTTACGATGCTGAAAATTTTGTGACAAGTGTATGGGGTTTATAATTATCCTGAAGTCTAAACGAATGAGTATTTGAACAACTTGTAACTATGCCTTCCACTTGTGTTACGTGAGATTCTGCGGCAATGCCAAACATGCAAGTTTCACGATTACTAATTGCGATTATCAGCAATTAGAATTTAGATAAGCGTTAATTTACTACTGCATTGTAGAAAAAGGGGGATATTATTAACACTGACCAACAAATATCGAATTAAAAGTACGAAGAAAAATTTTCGCGATTGTTAAACTCTTGCTAAAGTTTTGTTGTCATATGGACCGGCTGGGAAAGCGACTGATTCATATGTATAAAGTCGGTCGCATTCACATAGTTACTCGATTTAGTTCCACTAATAATAGTGTTTTGCTCACACTATGAATAGTGATAGAGATTAAATCTGAATATGGAATTTAACAGTTGACCAAACCACTGTGTATAGAAAGTAATATCTCAAGTTCAAGGTTACAATTATATTACACTTATTCTAACTTATATTACCCTTATACTAACTTATGCTACATTTACTCTAACCTATATTGTACTTAAATTACCCTTAAAATTACAGCATTACGCGGGTCCATCTTCCGGGGAAAAAAAATTAACATCGGAAGTCAACATTCCATTCTTGCATCTACATTTCTTAGAGACGTGTGTGCAGACAGGACGGGCTTACCAGATAATTCTGTGAACCTCTCAATGAACTCCAAATTAAGATAATGATTTCACTTACTCTTCCTCTCATAAGTGGCACCTGTCAGTCCACAAGCAAAATTGCCTACCCCAGGGGGTCACTTCTCTGTCACCAACGAACTCTCAAAATCCAGTGGAAAGATGTGCCCCAGCCAACCTCCTACCTGGGTGATAACGTGGTCGTCTCACCTGGACTGACCAGTACTCTCGCTGCTAGGATCGTCCCATGGGCGCTTCCCATTCATACAACATACTATTGCATTTACACCACTTTTATTCATTCTTACATTTCCAGCTCTCCAACTAGTAACTGACGAGCACCTCTTAGATCCTGAAGTCACTGTTACACCCTAGACCGTGCTGACTGTAAGTTGAGGGAGTTCTGCAGTTTCTCCTCGATTTAAGGCAACAAGATACTCCCACTGAACTGGGCTGTGCCCATGACACAAAATCCGATGAACTCTAGATACGAGATTAACCTCTTTGAACTCTTGAAATAACACAGTCAATAGTCAGACAGTCCGACCCGCACACATTTCCCTATCCAACCCTTAACTTGATTCTGCCATAACCAACTACAAACACTTAACATTCTTCAATCAGTCTCCGAGGAGGACGTCTTTCACGTGGCAGTAATTGCTTATCCACTGGGTCAGGTACAAACACTTCTTCCAGGTGTTCTAACAGCCACGCTTCACCTCCATAATGGGGTTTCATGTGTCCGGCGGCTCTTTGTATCCTTTTCCACGTGAACACATTTTCTGCCATGTGCACACTTCCGTCTATCAACACTTCCACTATACGATATGAACCATCCCATTTTACATTAAGTTTTCGACACGTACCAGGTATCACTTTCTTTCTTAATCCACACAAGGGTTCCAACTCCAACTACTTTGTTCCTTCGCCTTCGATTGGCCACGTCTCTATGCCGTCTCGACATCTGGCGCGTTTCCCGAATGAGAGCATGGGCTTCAGCCATCTTGTATTCCTCAACACTGACTGAGAGTAAAGGCGCACCGACCAGTCTGGGTGGACGATGAGAGAAGAAGATGAAACGCGGCTGCTGCCCCGTAGAGGTATGGACAGCCTGATTCTTGACGATCTGACAGGGCTGGAGCAATTGGGGCCAGTGAAGAGGGTGACCCCGACATTAGGCGCAGAGGATCGACTTCAGGGTCGTATGCATCCTCTCGGTTACTCCATTCCCTTGGCGATGATAAGGGGTCGTGTAGTACCGGGTTATTTGGTGATGCTGGCACAAGCGTTGAAAATCTAAGCTGATGAACTCGCCCCAGTTCTCCACGACAATACTCACAATGTGCCATAGTCTGCCACATACTGCCCAAGTTTGTCTGAGATGTGTGTGGATTATTTTGTTGTAAGGGGGAAGAACCTAACGAATCGGCTATAGTGGTCCACTACTGTAAGCACATAGCGATAACCCTGGACTCCAGCAACCATGTCAGTGAGATCTGTTCCAATCCTCTCCACTGGCTTATTCACTGGGGGTAATTCCTTCCACTGTTGCTGCAATCCATTGTCCTGTTTGAACGTTTGACAAGTTAGACATTTTTTTACATATTCACATACATCAGCTTTGAGATTTTGCCAGCCTTTTTGATAGTTTTCTTTTGCCCTAGAGTAGATGTCTGCCGCAAGGTGTTGATTCACATGGCGATAATCGAAGCACATGCATTTACTACCATCTGGTTTGTTTTCGAGGACGATAGGCGTCAACCAGGCTGCGGTAGATCTTTCAATAATTTCTCTGTCCTCCATGTCCTTTAACATCTCTGTGATAATCTCCTTCGCTTGTACAGGGTAGCGATACGTGGGCCCATGACTGAGTTGGGGGTCTGCGACTTTAATATAAGCGGGAGGACCACTGATGAGTCCTAACTCACCTTTACTGAGAATAAAGAGAGGGTCATACTCAAGGAACAACTGGGTTAAATCTTCCCACTGGTCATTAGTCAGGTGTTGCCAATTTTGTTCTCCGATCTGGGCTTTCAGTCTCTGAACACGTGTTCCGTTTTGTTTGACATGATCATTCTCAGGGAGTAGATCGTTGTGAATCTTAATAACATTAATTTTGTCAGAGATTGGATTAGCAACTTTCTCGTATGATCCGACAATTGTGCCCTTACGAAATACTTTTACCTTTTTGGTTGCATTAGTGAGTGGGACGTAGATGGTATCTGCCAAATTGACTTGGCTCAAATAAGGATGACTTATGACTAACCCTGGGTTGGGGGTAAAAAATTGTAGCTGGGTCTTCCATTACAGGTACGGGCATGATACTAGACTGATAGGGGTCTACCTTCACGGTGGTAAGAAGGTTAATCTGCGAGAAGAGTTGTACTGGGTTGGAAAGTTCTACTGGATCATCTCTCACTCTCCCCACTTTGTTTCTCTGGCGGCGCATATGATTCACAGCATAAGGGGCGCCTCCCCACATCATAACTCTCTTTGCTCCATCCCACATGAGCAGAGCTTCGCCCAACACGTCACAACCCAAAAGCATGTCAGTACTGATATAAGAGTTTACTACTGGAAACCATTGTTAATGCGTCTTCTCATCTCCAACCACTATTTCGGCTCGGTGCATTCCTATTACTCTCAGAGGGGCGCCTGTGACTCCTTGTAAGCGAGTCAGGTTTAGACGTGTGTTTATTTCTTCCCCAATCCGTTTGACCGCGGACTCCCTAATGAAAGTGTAGCTACTCCCGGTGTCCACGATAGCTTCTATTATTTTCCCATTTATTACTACACTGATGGTGGGGGATGTTTGGCTGCTGGCTAGTCATAATTTTCGAGACGGTTCACGAGATGCTTTTGATGAGTCATTTCGGGCGGGAGGCTTGTGATTACGTCCAGGGCACACGCGTTCTCCATGCCGACATCCGGGTCTGAGGCAATCAAAACAATGTCCAGGAGGGGGTTTTCGTCAACAATCTCGAATGTTATGTGATGATGTGAGACAGTGAGCACCGTATTTATCACTAGATGTTTGGGGGATACTAGGCTGTCCTTTTCTCACTCGTGTTAGGTTAGATTTGAGCTCATGGATCAGGCGCTTTAATTCTTTCATTTCGACTCTCGGCCCATCTGGACTCGAGCAGTCACTCTGTTTCGTCAAGTTGGATGGCAATAGCCGGTTTTCTACCATCCTTTCCTTAACATTACTCTTGGAAGGCACCGCACTGACACGAGAGGTCTGATTCACTTCCAAAAATTGATGTTCTTGTTCAGTTCTATCGATAAACTTTCTTAGTGGATATTCATCATCTAGCAATTCCTCGAGTTTTACTTTTTCTTTTTTTCTTTAATGCAAGGAAGAAGTAACCAAAGGCCACGGACCCACATACAGTTCCCTTCAAGAAAAAGCAAAAACAATACAAAAGAGAGCCAAATTCAAGATCCATTCATTTCGAGATGCCTGGACACACTGCATTTGAAAGACTGGAGATCATAGGAAGTAGGGAATACAGACAGAGGAAGACAGTTCCATAGCTGATCAGTTGCATAAATGAAGGACTGGGAGTAACGGTTAACTCTTGCATTAGAGAGTTGGACAGAAAAGGGATGAGAGTTTGTTGCTAGACGGGTACTACGTGCCCGTAGTAGAGGTGGAGGGATGCAAGCAGACAGTTCAGAGGAACAGTGACCATTGAAGTAGCGATAGAAGAGAGATAAAGATGCAACAGTGCGGTGAAGAGACAAAGGTTGAAGGAAATCAGTAAGAGGATGAAAGTTAATGAGACGAAAAGCCTTTGACTCCACCCTATTGAGAAGAGGTTCATGTTGGGAGCCTCCCCACACATGAGAGTTGTACTCCATACACAGGCGAATAAAACCCATGTACAAGGTCAAAAGTTGTGCAGGGGTAAAAAAAAGTTCGAAATCGGCTTAGCACACCTAATCTCTTGGAAGCAGATTTCACAAGAGATGTAATATGTTCTTTCCAAAACAAATCCCAAGAGAATGACACCCTAAGCATGTTCAAGGAATAGGTAAGCCATACCACAGTTTCCGTTTGATGGTCCTGTCATGGTTAGGGCACTTTTCGCTAGGGAATTTATGTTTTATGGCCACATGTTGGCAGATGAAAAGGTGCGTGAAAGCCTGGTGTGATTCTACCCAATCGTAACATCCTGACTCCATCTCTTGCCAAGCTCGGTCAGTACTAACTTCAATGGCAAACTCTGTTCGAAGGAACCCCTTAAATGCTGACCAGGAGACTACTCGATTTTTGGTCTGGTTGCTATGAATGACGATGGCAAGTTCAGGCCTTACTCAACTCTTCGCGATCTGTATGTGCATTCCTCCTCCTTAATCTGGATTTCTACGTTATCTCGCCAACTCATGGTGTTAGAAATGAGAATTACTTTCGCTTCTACAGGCTTCGTAACCTACTAGGCCATATGTCTCCTTATTACTGCCAACAATTCATGTTCTACCTTGCTTCTTGCCTCATCCAACCAGTGAACTCCATCTGCCAGAGTTCCCTCATAATATGCCATATTGAACTGAACCACCTTGTTATTTGTCGTACGCTTTATCGTTTGATTAATGGCATTCTGAAACGTTCGATAACCAGCAATAAAGATTGAGGTGTCTCCCAGGTAAGTCCGGGGCTCCACTAAACAAATGCAGACTGCTGCCTCACAGCTCCCCGCTATGGCCCTTCTATTTGTTTAATGTCATCAGCTACCTGGCCTGGAGTAGTATACCAATTGAAGTCATTGTTTCCTATCCAGAGTATATATAAATCATGTTTCCATTCTAATACTCCGTTCATCCGGTCATCGGAGAAGAATGTTCTTGCCTTGGCTCCAGGGGCCAGATATACTCTCAACTCCACGCCCGGAGTAGTATTCAGTGACTGAGGAATCTGACTGTGACCTACTAAAGACACTTTGAGCACATTGACCGTTCCCGATGAGATGGGAAAAGATGTTTAGCGCAACCCTTATATACTTACTTATGAAGAACGTTTAGATTCAGTGACCAATTATTTCGGCTTGTCCGTCAGTAATGATAAGGGTCGATAATTCCAAGAATATCGTGAGAACAAGTGGGCCTCCAGTGTACTATCGCTGAGGGATTCTATATCGCTGCAACTCATTCACCGTGATAATAATATACAACAGGATCTATTCCACCACGATGTTTTATTCCGCAATTATATCTTATCCCACCGCTTTAGTGTAATGGTCGCGAATTTGATCTTTATGTGATGATGGGGGATTAGCAATCCCACTGCTAAAACCACCAGTGTAATTGTCGAAAATCTGAGGTGATTGCAATGATGGGAAACTAACAAGCACCACCTCTGTCACCAGTGTAGAGGTTGAAATTTTGACTAGTGTAGAGCTCTCAATTTTGACTTACCAAAAGAATCAGAGATTTAGAGAGTATGCTGCCACCACCAAGCGTAGGCTGCAAATTTATTCCACCAGAAAAAAAAATTATGAGGACTTCTGGGGCTTTGAGAATAAGAGAACTAGGGTAGCGTGTTCTTATTAAAGAGCGCATGAGTAATAAGATATTAGCACACCTTGCGGGCCAATCAACCTCACAAGTAATTCTCGTTAGCGGATGATAAGACTTAAACTCAATGAAAACTTAATCTAATATTTACTAATGCTAAGTATACAAAAAAAAAAGAAAAGAAAGAGAAGAAAAAATAGAATAAAAAAGAAATATTACATTACAGATTAAGAATTACTAGGAACTGAGGAAATAAATTACACTTTGCACTGAAGATATTTCTAGACAGGATAAGCATAATTAGGATTAATAATTCAAAAGAATAGATAAATATACGCATCAAATATCCCAGCGGGGTAATTATTTAAAATGAGGTTCTCGTACCCCAATATACAGTTGAACCGACTATTCACAGAAATGCATTATCATACACTAAATAAGTGTCCTTCACAATTACATAAATATTCAGATTAATATTTTCACACACTAATGGAGTGTCCTTCACAACTGTATGATACTCAGGATGATATTATCACTCACTAGTATAGTGTCCTTCACAATTATATGGATTCTCCATTCAATATCATCATTCATGAATTCAATCATCTTTCCTTCAGAATCAACACTTCAGATATCACTAACACACTTGATTTCCCACTTCCAGGGACATGAATTCACACATATTAGATTAATATTCAAGATAATACTATCAACATGAACCCAGCAATCCCGTGGCCTCGAGTGGGCTCCTCGGAAAATGACCTTCAGATAATACCAGTACAGAGTATACCTTTGGGACCGAATTTTTTTATTCAGTTTTCCTCGGTGATCACACGCCAACTAATACAGTACTAAGAGAGGAACTATGTAAACGGATCGAGACTTAAAATATGGAATAAAATTTTCAACAGCTTCCATGACTAGGTACACGCAGGCTTACTATTTGTTTCAGTCACAAGATATAAGAAAATAGAGTAATTTCAGTGGACCAGCTAATTCGCATTCGGGTTACGTGAATCAGAAAAGGGGAGGGGAGGGATTTAGTTTAGTGGGCATTTAGGCAGTCAACGTGGGCCAGACGGCTTCAACACTTGTGTGGGCAGACGAAATGAAGTGGTGGCAACAATCTGCAAATAGGAGGGCGACGGGAAAGTGAATATGACACGAAAGGAATTGGGGGGGGGACATTAACAAGTCAATTATTAATATATGAGTGGATTTACATTACAGAAACAAAGGGAAAGGGGGGGTATACTGAGCATGAGGACACTCACCTGCAAATTTGGGGGAGGCGGTGGCTCGATTGGAAGAGATGTGGCTTGCAGTCCCGACGGACCATGGTTCGAATCCTCGCTGGGGCAGGGAACAGTTTAAGGATTCGAATGTCATTAAATCAGGCTTTTCTGATCTACCAGAAGACCCGCCGACATGTCACATAAATACCCTCGCTAATACCAATACACCAGTCATGTATGAGACAGCCCTAGCATGTATTCAATATGGAAGGTGGGTGTTAGCGCCTAAATGGTGACTTGCAGAGGTGTTGATATGTATGAGGACTGCTGGGCCTTGATAGCAGGCTATGAAGCTTATGGCCAGAGTCGGACATAAAAAAAAAAAAAATAGGAGGGCGACAGAAAACTGACGCTTCTATGTACGACTCGCAATTTTATATAGCTTCTGTTGTTCTAATACTAGGGACTGACTACAACTTTGACTGGTCACTCTGCAACATTAGAATCTTTACACCTACTACCAAGGGATATGAAAAATCTGTTTACACTCGAGCTACATGGATGGATTCACTTACGATGCTTAAAATTTTGTGACAAGTGTACGGGGTTTATAATTATCCTGAAATCCAAACAAATGAGTATTTGAACAACTTGTATCTATGCCTCACAGTTGCTGTGTTACGTGACTGTGCTGCAAGGCCAAAAATGCAAGATTCGCGATTACTAATGACGATTATCAGCAATTAGAATTTAGATAAGCAGTAATTTAGTACAAGAGGAGGATATTATTAACACTGACCTACAAATTTCGAATTCAAAGTACAAAGAAAAATTTTCGCGATTGTTAAACGCTTGCTAAAGTTTTGTTGTCATTCGGACTGGCTGGGAAAGTGACTGATTCATATGTGTAAAGTCGATCGCATTTACGTAGTTCCTCGATTTAATTCCACTAATAATAGTGTTTTGCTCACACTATGAAAAGTGATAGAGATTAAATCTGAATATGGAATCTAACGGTTGACCAAACCACTTTGTAGAGAAAATAATATCTCGGGTTCAAGGTTACAATTATGCTACACTTATTCTAACTTACATTACCCTTATACTAACTTATACGACATTTATACTAACTTATATTACACTTAAATTACCCTTAAAATTACGGCATTACATGTGGAAAGGATGGAGAATGAGAGACTGGCCAGGAGAGTGTATGTGAGTACATAGGAGTACATAGGAAAGCAAACAGCAACAGACCTTATGGTCCTTTCGAGGCTGTTTGTTACAGAGCAGACTATGACTACAAGATCTAACTCTACATGCTGAAGGATAAGGATAGTAAAGCAAGAAGGCTCCCCCCACCTCCAAACCCTCCAGTCAAAACTGGCAAGAAAAAGTGAGAAAGACCACCATCCAGCATGGAAAAACTGACATGGAAATTTTATAGGAAAGACTGAAAAGGAAAAGCTACATTTTATAATACATTATCTATAAGCTACCAGTATGAATAACCTGAAAGAGACAGTATTAAAGTACAATGAATGATCGAATAAATAAATAACGCATGACACTATGTAGACATAACAACGTGAATACAGTAATCCCGTGGTCTCCGTTGGACTCTGCGGGAATTCAAAAGAAACAGATACACGTGAATATAGCTAATAATCCCGTGGTCTCAGTTGGACTCTGAAGGAATTCAAGTTACAGATACACGTAAAAATATTGATCCCTTGGTCTCGGATGGAATCTGCGGGAAGAAACTTAAAACATTATCACCGTACATATATTTGCATTTAGTAATCTGATCCAGGCTCTAAAAGAATAGAATAAAATAAAATTTTATACAAGTGTTTTATTTGGGAGTAAACATAGTAAGCTGGGGGTTAGACGACAAATATTTATCCAGGCAGCCTTTAAAGGTTAGTACTGTATTACAGTTTACTACACTGAAGGGCAATTTATTCCATATATTTACAATTCTATTGAAGAAGAAATGCTTAGCTTCATATGACTGGAATCGTTTGCCAATTATTTTATGCCCATTGCTTCTAGTATAATGCGAGTGATCAACTGTGAAGTATTTATTAACAGCCATGTTATCTTGTCCTTTGAATATTTTGAATACTTGAATTAAATCTCCTCGTATCCTCCGTTTAGTTAAGGTAAAGAGATTCATGGTTTCAAAAAACGTTCCTCGTATGGTTTATTTCTCAATCTAGGTATCATTTTTGTCATCCTTCGCTGCACTCTTTCAAACTTTTCCATATCCTTTTTATAATACGGTGACCAAAACTGAACGCCGTACTCCAAGTGCGGGCATACTAAGGAATTATACAAAGTGAGGATGCTATTATCGGACTTATATTCAAATGCTCTGCCTATGAATCCAATCAATTTGTGTTTTTTTTTTTCACTGCTTCTGTATATTGTTTGCTTGGTTTCAAATCGTCTGTTATTTTAACTCCTAAGTCTTTTTCGTGGTTTACCCTGTCAAGTTGGACATTATTTATGCTATAACTAGCTCTTACGTTTTTACTGCCAATGTTTAGCACTTTGCATTTATTAATATTAAAATCCATTTGCCAAACTTGGGCCCAGTTAAACAGCTGATCAAGATCTCTCTGAATTGCTTGCCTTTGCAGTACTGTATCTGCTCTGTTACCTATTTTAGTATCATCAGCAAATTTTGAAATCTTACAACACAATCCTTCGTCAATATCATTTACATATATTAATAAAAGAATAGGACCTAACACGGAACCCTGTGGCACTCCACTAGTAACGTTTATCCAGTCTGACTCTTTTCCATTAATTACAACTCTTTGCTTTCGTCCAGAGAGCCAATTTTCTACCCAACCAAGAATATTGCCACTAAAACCATGTGCCTTTAGCTTCTGAAGGAGTCTTTTGTTTGGAACTTTGTTGAAGGCCTTTTCAAAATCTAGGTAGACCACATCAACAGATTTAGTCTTATCATACATATTCAGTATATCATTGAAAAAGTCCAGCAGATTCGTGAGGCAAGAGCGATTATTACGAAAACCATGTTGCGAATCTTTGATGAGATTGTTTGTTTCTAAGTGTTTCACAAACTTATCTCTGATAATAGTTTCAAGCAATTTGCAAGCAACCGATGTTAAACTAATTGGACGGTAGTTATCTGGTTGGGCTCTGTTGCCCTTTTTGAATATTGGGGTAACGTTGGCAAGCTTCCATTCATGTGGCACCGTACTGCTCTTAAGTGATAAGTTGAAAAGTTCAGGCAAGGGCTTTGATATTTCATTCTGTAGTTCCTTCAATGCACGTGGAGATATTTTGTCCGGTCCTGGTGTTATATTCTCTTTTAATTTGTTTAATGCAAGCAGTACATCGTGATCGCTAACTGTGATGTCAGTAATTATGTTGCCCTCTTCTATAGGAATGTGGGAAACAGCAGGAATCGTATGTATATATTTTTTTTGTGTGTAAATACTGACGCGAAGAACGTATTAAGAATTTTCGCCATCATAGTTTCATCATCAGTGTGTTCTCCGTTATCTGTGATCAAGGGACCGATTGTTGGAGTTATTACCTTTTTGCTTCTTATGTAACTGAAAAATCCTTTGGGATTTGATTTACTGATACTTGCAATATGTGCCTCAAGGTTTTTCTTACTGCATTTAATTAATTTTTTGGCTTTTCCTCGAAGAGCATCTTAATTATTATTATAACTTTGACTCTTTGTGGTATTATAGTTTTTATATGCAAGATTTTTAGCTTTCAGACAATGCTTAATGTCGGAGTTGCACCATTTGGGTTTAGAATTTTTGGCAGGCCTTCTGTTGCGCATAAACAGGCCTTCTGTTGCGGGAGAGGGAGGGAGAGGCCAAGTATGAGATGGAGGGATGGAGTGGAGAGGTATATGAGAGAGGGGGGTGTGAGCTGAGAGCAGGGCAATGAAATGGCTGGGGACAGGGTGACATGGAGGCTATTTGTTTGTGATCACCCCTTACGGGATTAAGGCGTCTGGCAATCGATAGATAGATAGATTTAGCTAATGGCTTGGGCTCCTGCGCAGTACTAAAGATCCCTCTGTTTGTTGTCGATAAAGCACTTAAAGAAAAAATTTGTTTCATCATCTCTTCAATCAGACTGATATCAATTAACGTATTACAATACTGTGACGGAAATCGATGCCTGTACTTGCAGATGGAAGCCAGGCAGTTTTTCACTGTACCACGTCCAGGTGAAACTTGTCTCACCTCGATGCATACTTATAATCAAGATGCCATCGCCCCCACTAAGGGCCTGAAAGGAAAGAGACAACCCCTTGGCACTCTGGCAAGAAGAAGCTTTTAATCATACCCATAGCACATCCCGCAAGTCAATATCATGAAGTAAACCTGTATTGACACAGGAAAAATCTTACATATAAAAATACTGACTTGGTTTGGGTATGGTTAAAAGCCTCTACTTGCACGAATTCCAGGGTGCTGTCTTTCTCTTTCAGGGACACGAGTAGCGGCGAAGGTACCTTGGTTACAAGTATGTGACAAGGTGACAGAACATTTACCTGGTCGTGGTATATACAGTTGAATGCTGTCTGGCTTTCACCAGCGAATCCCGGCTTTGATTTCCTGCACAGTATTGGAAATATGTTAACTGATTCTTCCATTGTAAATACAGGTTTGTTTCATCAGAGTGACATCAGAAACAGCTATAGTAAAGATCTCGTAAGTGATGTAGTACAGTTTTTGTTATGTTTACCTACGATGGGGTGTAACTGCATACCGTATTCGAGGCTCACAAAGGCAGGGCATTGGAGCAAGGCAGAAGGTAAGAGCGGCTGAACTGGGGAGCAGAGGTGGAGTGAGTGGGCGAGTGGCGTTTGGCTGACTGGCTGGCACACTCAATCCCACATTCCCACCACGTATTGCAATATGACTCTACACTCTAACGCCATGACACTCACAGAATAATCACACCATAGAGTGTACTGTTGCACTCTGAGAACTTACTGTTATATACTGATCACTTTCATCATTGAATGTAAGATCTCTGGTAAAATCATTTTCTGGTAATGGTTTGGACCAGTTTTGTTGGGGGAAGATACCAAATGAATGTCTTAGCAAAATTCTTCAGTGATTTGAACATCATCAGCTCAGTACGTAAATAAAACAAGAAAACAGGCGTCACCTTAACTGAGTTACTGAAAGACATCTTTTTCGTCATTTGCAAGTAAAGAAGAAATTGAATAAGTTAAGAATAAAGACAATTTAGCAATATAACACACAAGCCATAGATACTACAGAAAAAAAAACATATCATGCTGTAAACTAGAAAAATACGGACTGGAGAAACAGGAGATTAACAGCAACATAAATAATAACAAAAGTGAAGAAAAAGAGGAAAAGATGAGACAGACAAAGTGAGGATATGAGACAGTCTGTCTAAGATTGTAATATCTTTTAGTTATTCATTTTGTATTGAATTATTTTTAGGTACAAGACTTGAGAATACAAAACACTAGTCAGTTCATTCCCTGAGGACCAGCAGTCATCCTCCTACATACAACAGTTGGCATTACACTCCTTTACTGCACCTACCATTGTTTGGAAAATATACGGAACCGACTATGATGAGACATGCTAGGGCTGTTTCGTTCAAGATTAATGTGATGATATTAATGGGGGCGATTTGCTGAGATATTCGTGGGTTTCACTGAAGCTAAACTAATATGCCTTCAACGATATTCAGTTCTGAAGATCTTCTCTCTTTTTCGGGTATCGATCTCGTGGTTTGTCCATCTGCAGTCCACTTTTCGTTCCCTGTGATGATGACGCTGTGTTGACTCTAGATTAATTGTGTTAGCTTTTCTTAACACCTGCAGTTAAAATATCGATCCCAAGGACTGATAAACAAACGGGTTATAACATTGCAGTGTTCTTTTGGGCAGAAAATAGGAAGGCTTAATACAATAAACATCTTTGTGTATCAGAAACAACGAAAAACATTATAACTTAGACTAATGTCACTATTATAGATTGATCTTTTAGATATTCAGAGACAGGTAAAACACAAACCAGGTAAAACACAAACCAGGAAAAACAGACCACGTAAATCACAAACCATGTAAAGCACAGACAAGGTAAACCACAAGACTGGTAAAACACAAACCAGGTAAAACACCAACCATGTAAAACACAAAACAAGTAAAACACAGCAGGAAAAACAAAAATCAGGTAAAAGACAAATATTGGAGTATTATCATTAAGGTATTCTCCGGTAAAGGGATTCACTTTGATTCCCCCATTTTCTGAGTCATAAAAAAAAAATCTCATGGTGGAAACATCCCTTCTCTTATTGCTAACACCATGCCAGAAATAGAGAGAGAGAGAGAGAGAGAGAGAGAGAGAGAGAGAGAGAGAGAGAGAGAGAGAGACAGAGAGAGACAGAGAGAGACAGAGAGAGACAGAGAGAGAGACAGAGAGAGAGACAGAGAGAGAGAGAGTCATAGTAGCCTGATAGTGTAGATACTGGTGTCGTTAACTCTCACATGATCGGGAACACTCTACTAATCTACATCCAGCTCATTACATTCAGCTGATAGTGAGTCATAGGAGCCTCAAGGTATTTACTCTGGCACAAAAAGCTCTCCTTTGGTGGGGACATCTTTTACATTCTATACCAAATAACGCCCAAAGACCTTTTACTAGGCGATTTATTGAGTTTATAACACTGCTTTCCTCCTCTGCGTTCCATAAATCCCTATACTGTCTCCATAGTCTGAGTAAATAGCATACAAAAAGATGTTAATCAGTCATATACAAAAATGAGTCGGCAAAGAAGAGGTGTCAGGGAGCTTCCTCAACCAAAGACCATACAAGCCTGAGACGCGACCTATGGTACCTCAGTGATATGCTGTAACTGTTTAATGATTCATGGGACATTTTATGTGTGCATTTAAGTGGAAGTTTCATCCGGCAGTCGTTGTCAAACATAATTCTTAACATTATATTGAATATATCTGTTCATGACGCCCATCATCCACTCACTAGATGTAGTGCATCCATACGGTTATTCAACACCGAGTGATGCCAAGTGGTTTCTTGTAAGCTAGGAACCCATTTCAGACACTCCAGTGTTCCTTTTCCCAGTACCATTCAGTTCCACACACCACGCCTTCCCCAGCACACCATGCTGCATCACCGCTTGAGGATTATGTTATACCTATTTTACTCTAATTTGGCCTAGATTTTCATCCATTTGCAGCTCATTTCACATAGCTCGGTACAGACAAAAAGACCAAACTACAACTCTACATCCTTTCCCCACCAGTTGTTAGTGACGAGCATCATACTATAATGTTAATTCATTGTTACAGTCATGAGTCAAGATGGAGGGATGGCAGCTTCAGACCAGGTTAGAGTAATGGCAGTATAGACTGCGTGCCATCTTTACATGTGAAAATTAACCTCACCAAAGGGAAATGGCAAGGGTGATGCCTACTTATTTTTGAAGTCAGTCTCTCACCCTGCTCCCTCCCATTCCCCATCCTGCGAGCATTACAGCTTGAAAACGCCCGGCCTTGGGAACCTAACCACCTTTGCTTGTGCTATAGATATCGTAAAACATGTATAATACATGGAAACCTTTATGGAGGATATTTAATTATACAGTCTATTACTGATACATGGGTAAAGATTGCTTCCTTGTGATTATTAAACTAAAATTATTTACAAAGAAAACTTGGAATTCAGCAACATGTCGAAATAATAATAATAACTATAATAATATTAATAATAATAATAATAATAATAAAATAAATTTTCATATCTGAACATATCAGGGATTTCTATTTGTAAGGAAAAATGTGGGAACTGGAATACCGTATCATAAGTTGTTTCTTGTTTGAACTACAAGTGTCAAGTGAAAAAGTTTGACACCTTTTACATCTAATCAATAGATTTCCCGTTTTTGAGTAATATTGCTAGCAAGTTACCAGAATATAACACCTGTATTTGTTCAGTGCCTGGAAATATACAGGGTGTTTTCATCGAGGTCTGTATATTTCTCCAACAGTTAGACAACAAAAAAGAAAAATATCAATGAGACTTTCAAGAACAAATTTGATAGAATAAAGACTTTTTTCACTTAACACCTTTTGCCGAGACACATCTGAAAATTAAAGTCTTGATACCCAAACGATAATTTCTCACAATAAAAGAAGTATTTAGGAAGAAAGAGCTTAGAAGCAATCTTCTATTCTGCATATTGACGGTATTCTCGTGCGGGTAGGAAGATTACTATCACCTCTTCCTTACCGGTTTATTTCTGATTCAGCTCCACTACGATATTCTTGTGTGTTACTCATTCAGTCTGTGTCGACATTAAAAGGTTATAAGAAGCAAATAGGAGGATAGTGATGAGTAATCAGGAAAATAATTCGCTAAGGAAGAGATGCAAGGGAAGTTCTTTAACCAACTGGAATACGGGACTAACAGTGCTTTCCTTATTTCGTTCCTGGCTGAGCTGGACGATATTCACCTTCGCCAGACGTCTCAGAATTGACGGGTTAAAGTGTCCTCCTTTAGTGCTGTTAAGCGTCTTGTGGTAATTGTAAGTCTTGAGAGGCGCCCAACATGAGTCTTGACCCTATCTCTCATATGCCTCTCTACTCCATCGCTCCATCTTATCCTCGGTCTCCCTCTTCCTCTCCCACTTTCCACGTCACTCATGTACACTCTCCTCGCTTGTCTCTCACTCTCCTTCCTCATAACATATCCTCAGTGTATTTGTACTAACGCTTCGTATGGCATCCTCATCCAAACCACAACCCTCTTTCATATCCTCAATTGTCAGTCTATCTCTCCATGTAACTCAACATGCTTCTGTCAAACAATTCATTTCCACTCGTCTCACATTTGACATGTGTCCTTCCAAATAGGTCCAAGTTTCGCTTCCATACGTCGGCATCACAACACCACAGCGGATGCTGAGTACAGTCTAGATTATGATCATTTGTACAGATAGAGGCTGTGTTGCTCATTAAATTATTTACTACCACATCTCCCCAAAATAATCAATAGGATTCAAAAGGGTGTTTGATATTTTGTTGGGCAGATACGGGGGAGGAGAGGGTGGTAAAACCATAGGATGAATTTTTGTTGGCAGAGGGATTAAAAAAAAATATGGAGACATTTTTGTGAGGTGGGGATACAAAAGATGGGTACAGTTTTCCATAAAGTCACATGCACCTCACCTCAGCCTCCACCTGGTCATCAAACAGGGCGGGATCGTGAGGGGAGGCCGCTTCACCCAGGATCCTCAAGGGCGTCGCAGACTGAGGAGGACAAGTTATTTATTCATTTAGTTGAGGATTTTGAATCTTTAACCCACAGACCCCGGGACACTCTCCTACGTAAATCTTTCCATCAGACGATTTTACTAATCTTCAGAGAAACTTTGAACTTTAGCGATTAGATGTAAACTTAATAAACCCCCCATTACGAGTGGCTTTTCCTGGACTTGAATGAAATCGTCAGGATGCAACAAGAATATACCAAGAAGTACACCACCCGGACCGATGCTTTTTGATGTGTGTGAATGGTTGCAAATTATACAGACATTGAAGCTTTCTTCCTGGAAGTACTTTTTTTTTGGTTCAGGGGATGTGAAAGTATGAATATAGAGAGACCACCAGCTTGACACAAAAATATTATGAAAAATAAAGGTAACCGAAAGTAACAGTGAATCCACCAGTGTTATCAGTTTTGTTGGGCAACCTGTCGTAGCTCAAAATTATGCTTTTTAAAAGAGTAACTCAGAAAAGAATAAGACAAAATATGGAGGAAATTTCTTTGCCATGACTTATGATAACCTACAGCATTCATTAAAAAGTATACAGACCGTGATTTTGAAAGACTTAGTCATGGCATTTTAAAACAACTCAAAGGAATTGTCTTATAAAGTACACACACACACACACACACACACACACACACACACACACACACACACACACACACACACACACACAGAATTTAGTACGCATGCACTTACAGATAGACGGATAATAAGACATACATACATACATACAAACAGACACACACACACACACACACACACACACACACACACACACACCAGAAACAGGTACTGTGCACACATGTCCTTACCTCCTGCTGTAGATGGTCAGCCACACTCCCCAGCACATACATGATCACAGTGCTGCTGAAAACAACAAACAAAAAGTGCCAAAAATATTCCAAAGGTAAGCTGGTCGCCAGCAAGAAAAATGACAGCATCACAGACATAACCATCTTCTCCACCGTGGCAGTGAAGATGGGGAAGGAGATGAGGGACTGCAGGTGGTTGTGTAGGCGGTGGAGGGTTAGGTAACGATGGCGGAGGCTGCACAAGGCTTTGGCTACGGACCCTTGGGGTTGGTTGTTCTTTGGGTCCCTGGATGACAAGAGATCCTTCAGGGCTACGTTTGTGCCCCTTAGGCTGGCCAGGAGCACAAGGCCAGCGCCAATGCTCAGTAATATTCCAAAACTCGTAATCACTCGCAATGATACCACTGAATATAATATAATTATTGCCTCGAGACTGGACGGTTTATTTCTTATGAAAATGTCTATGGCCCCGAAGAGATGAGCCGACATATAGAAAACAGTGTCAAGAAGAACGGAGACGATCCATATGATACACTGCAGGAGGCTGGTCTTGCTGCCCTCCAACACCAG